>BPLQ01009016.1:0-302500 GCA_021605075.1 Caerostris darwini
AATAAAATTGGTCTTTTAGTTTTTACTTTAAATATCATAATTTATTTTCCAGACAGGAACTGTTTTGATAAAAAAAAAATCTATATTCATAAAGCATAAAAAGTTATGATTATTTTTTATGTAGAAGAGAGACTTCATATATTTATTATAAATAGTAAAGTATTGAATAGTTACTTTATTTCTTATCTAGTAAAATATTCAAAGAGTCTCATCTCGTTTTATTCATGTTTTTCATCTAGTCAAATATTCAAAGAGTCCATCACAACTCGCCGTTTCTTACCAGCTTCTTTTGCGAGAAGAATCGCATCTTGACCTACTTTAGATATTCTGTCATATCAGGCTTCTGATTTTTCGAATGCTATCTTTTTTCGAAATATACTGTGTTAATACTTGATGTACATACAAACAAAAAAGGCTGTTTTGTTTTCGTTAAGAAAATGTTTGGATGAAGTCTTTCGTCTAGGAAATATTTTCAAAAATAGTCTATGCTTGGGAAATATTCTCAAACAACATTTGTGTACAAAGATTGAAATATTGAATGAAATACTTTTATATTATTTATTGTAAGTAAACTGCATGAAACTATTTGTAACTTTTGTTCCATTCCATATACAATTTGACATTGATGTCAAACATTAGAAATTTTATCGTTTTTCAGAACTGGTAACGCCACTTGGGTTGGTCCACATAAAATCGTAAGGTATAGCTTAGGGAGGGTTTCGAATTTGATGGTGGCGCGCATTGAAATTTCAGCTTTCCAATTAAATGGAATTTGTCAAAGAGATTGAAGCATCTTATTTCGAGGTTCATACTGTTTTTGGTATTGTCCCTTTTTAGATTCAGAATTCAAATATGAGACAATTACCTCTGATAGTTCTAGTATGTAATGCTTTCTCTCATCTTTGTTCGTTGGTGACTGATCCACTGACTCGCTGTTGAAGGAGCTCTCATCATCATGCCATCTGGAAGAAAAAGAAAAGTGGAATGAATATTTCAATTTTTCCCATCCAAATTTTTATGATCGTGCCGTGAGGGATGGGCTTTCCGCTAACAGTGTCACAACTGTTGTAGGACTTGTAAGTAATTTTTTTTTCGTCAAAACACCGATAGAATCAAGCATATTGAATACTCCATTTGGTTTAATGTACATCTCATGCCAAATACGTTGTAATTTCGATTCAAAGTATCACTGGCAGCCGAATTCACTTTCATTATACCACTTACAGTGCCGTTTAATAATACATTTTCGGGTCAGTTTTTGACACTGTACCGTGTCCCACTTTTTCAAGTATCTTCAATTCAAATCTGAACTCATTGTGACGAGTGTTTCTTTTTTTACAGCATTTTGAAAGTGGGACTTTATTTATAATCACCTTTATATTAGCTTGGTAATTGGTTTGTTAATTTTATCTATATGGCAAAAACATTCTTTGTTTTAACAATAATAAAATAAAGGAAATGTTTTTTTTCCACATGAATGTTTTGAAAACCATAAACTTGCAGTTCATATTAATTTCATAAATTATATGTAATTAATTAATAAAATTCAATTGAGTTCTTTTTTAAAGTTTGTAACAAATTTTATATTTTTTTTAAATTTTATAACATTACAAATCTTTGTCAAGAAACCACAAATTCCCAAATATGTTTAGTAGTCAATAATTGATGAAACTTTGAACTTTATCAGCTTTTGCGTTATGGAGTTCTTTTTTAAAGTTACTACACGACCGTCGTCCTGTTAAAGTGATTTAATGGCAGGCAGCAACTGCAATCAATTGTTACAAATACATAACAGGATATAATTAATGACCTCCCAGCTTTCACTAACAAAACGAAACGAAAACGACATACATAAATTTTCGAGCTTTCCTCTTTTTGAATTTGTTTTATTTGTCTGTTAGGAAATTAATTAATTCCACCTTGTGACAAAGGAATACATTGTCTGGGTTCGATTGTTCATATGAATGAACAAGTCTCCTTGAGCTAATGAACTGGAGGCTGTAATTAATGACTTGCAAAGTACAGAGTTTTAAAGTTAATTGCATTAGGCTTTGTTAATTGTTTAATCTGATAAATTGTTTCTACCCGAATCCGGAGTGAAAGTTGCGCAGTTTTTCACTTTTGCTCATTTGTCTTTCATTTAGAAACCAACAACTTCACATTTTTAATGGAACAAAAATTAGTTTCCCTTTGGAACAAATTAGTGTTGTGCCTTTTTCGTTATTGCATAGCCCTTGTTCGTCATCAAAATGTTTCGTTTCTTTCGTTTCTTTTTTTTTTTTAATTATCTGAAATAGTTTATGTTTATATGCATATATGTTTTCTGTATTAACATGTTTATCAATATAGATTTTGCCATCGGTCATGTTTAGATGTATTACATTAGCAAATAGTGTCCTTGAGATCATGTGAGGTCATTGCCCAATGATGCGAGAGATTTGTGGCAGATCTTTTTCAAATACAGAGGTAGTAGCATCATATATATGCACAAAAACTAACTTAAGCACTCTAAGGCATTTATATTTATAAATTAATATACATAAATCAGTACATACTTGTATTTACAGCGTTTCGTTACAACATTAAATAGCATGAAACGACTATATATATGTTGTATTTTTGTTGTCATGTACCCTGAAGAATACAAGACAATCCAATATAGTGGTGCTCCCGAATAATATTGGCTATCTTGATTACCTGCTCGGATTATGAATCTCTTGCGAGGTATAGTCCAGACAATGCAAGGCGGCTGCAACAGCTAGACAGTCAAAGACATGGTGAGGAGTAAGTTCGACAACAGGGCAGTTGTCACATTTATGGTATTTTTTAACGCCATCAGCAGAACTTTTCATATTTTTGTGATGCTTCACCCTTACTCTTGTGAGAGTAGTAGCACTATATATATGTTCAAATCATAAATGGTTTTAATTTATATTTAGTTTTTAATTATTAACATTTTGTAAGAATTAATAATTTGTAAACGTGGTACTAAAACATTCTGCATATTATTATTAAATATGATTACATTTTATTGATATTCGTTGCTATGAAATAAATGTAATTGCCTTAAATGTCTGAAATTTAAAAAATCTTATAAGATAATATTAAAAAAAAAATAATAAAATAATTTTGATATATAAATAAGTTATAAATAACAAAAAAAAAATTGTATTTGAATGCACACTTTATTTCCAGACATCATTTTCTTTATATTCATTGTTTAAAAATAAATTACTTGAATTTGAGGTTAATGCTGGCCAACTGGATGTTTTACATCGAATTAACCCATTGTGGCTTAATACAAAACAAGAAATTATTACAATAACTTACAAACTCATAAGACAAGGCCAATAGACAAATATTCTAAAAATAGATCACTAAATACAAATTAAATCAAATACATTTTGCATTAATTTAATTGTAATGTTCTCTCTTTCCAGTAATAGAATCAAGACAAAAAGTGATACATTTTCACAATTTGCCACCCATATTAGCACTTATTTTCGCCTTTTATCCGATTAAGTAGGTTTCTGAATACATCTAATTCAATTAAAATGCACTTATTCCGTTAGAAGATCCATACGTCAACTAAAAAAATACATTTCCCTCTGTATCAAAAATGAGTAACTTAATGTCAAGCGAGAGATACAGTATCACATCATTCTAACTAACCAATACAGGAGATAATTTTTTATTACCACAGTTACTTTCCAACAAAGCAATTCTAATTTTCGCACTCAAATAACATTTGATTTATGTGTCACAAAAAGCCACCACGGGAAAGTATCAGATATTAGAGTTTGGTAGAGTTAACTCAATTTCGAATGGGGAATCGGATCTTAACTCGATCGGGCTTTCCCATCTCCCAGTGGCCCATGAAATAAATTAAGTTTTGGGTTGCCATTTCTCCGTTACGCGATATTCTTTCTGTAATGTTGCCAAATTGTCTTTCCTTTCTAGATTGGCCGTATCAGTCGGGTCTTCATTCTTTTTTTTTATCTTGCCATCTGTAATTTGTTTCACGGAGTCTGTCTCGGATGAAATTATCTTTTTGGGTTCCTCCAAATAATATGAGGCTAATCCTATTCAGATCTCGCGTATTGAAAAAGCGATTGTTTATTGGTAGGCAGTGTTAAATTAGCACTGTCTGATTTCTGCGTAAATGGAACATTTGTTTTGCAAGATAATAAATAATTGATACTGTGTGTTATTCTCCTGGTGTAGTTTGTTTTGTCTTGAAGGTCATGATATTTTGGCATGGGTTTTATTTTTGCACATTTGAATATACAGAACTTTAAATTTTATTTTTGTGTTCGGAATATAAATTTGAAATTTATGATAAATAATTGTGTTTTTATAGTTTTATTCTAATTTACTGTACTTTGCAAATGAAGAAATCATTCCGTCTAAAAGAGAGAGAGCGATCATAAAAACAGTCCCCACAATTTATATTGCAATTTTGAAGAGTTTGTTGTTTTAATTCGGATACAT
This sequence comes from Caerostris darwini, assembly GCA_021605075.1. Taxonomy (NCBI): domain Eukaryota; kingdom Metazoa; phylum Arthropoda; class Arachnida; order Araneae; family Araneidae; genus Caerostris; species Caerostris darwini. The sequence continues at coordinate 4,492 of BPLQ01009016.1, forward strand.
AAATTCGATAAATAAATGTACTTTACACATTTGTTCATTGTATTTCAAGATAAAATGTGTGGTACCCATATTATCTTTTTTAATGGGATCACAATAAAAAATCATGCGAAATGGAAGAAATTGCCTCCTTAAATAGTTTAGAGACTTTATATACAGTTGGCTGGTGCTCTAGCCTTTGGTACACAGGCTTCAGGTTCAAATCGTGTCGGTCGAATGGACGTTTGTTAGTGGTTCGTAGGTTCGTAAACTGTAGGACCCGGTCTAATTAGCCTAAAGTGTGCATAAAATGACCGTAGTGCAACAAACCAAACCAAACTTATAACAGTTTAATGTCAAGAGATAATATCGCTCTTAAAACTTTAGTAAAATCTATGATATATTGTTACATATACTAATAAACCATTTTAAATGTATAAGCTATCTTCTATTTTCAAAAACATATTGGAAATGTTTCAAAGAACCTGTGTTATTAAAAGAGTTTTGAAAAGCAAATTTTAAACAATTGTGTTTTGATCTCAAATCAAAAAGTTTGGGGTTTCCATTTCTCAGTTATACCATTTTCATTTTGTCTAGCTGCCAAATTGCCTTCCATTTCTCAGCTGACTCTTCACAATTTTTTTGTCTTACTAAAGAATTTATCATGGATAAAGTAGACTTTTCTGAATCTTTCCAAACAATAACTTTATCAAATTCTTTGTGGGTGAAATATCAGTAATGTTTATTGGAAAGTGGTGATAAGATATATTGTCCCATTTTTCTGTAAATGAAAACATTTGCTTTAAAGAGGATAAAAAATTGATATCATGTATTATTTTTAATGGTGTATGTAATGGTGATTTGTTTTGGTGTAGGCTATAGTGCTTTGTTATGAATGTTTTTAGTTTTTCCTATCAAATAGCATAAAATTATTAAAGTATTTTCTTTTTTATATTATCTTTTATTATAGTATTTGCTATATATATCTTTAGTAACATGATGTTTACCTGGAACATAACTCATTAAGTAGTTTTTAAATATTATTAAATTTGAAAAAACTTTTTTTTTTCAACTATAATTTTTGCTCCATCTTTAACAGCCTTCAAAAAACATTGGTAGATAATTTATAAATGCATTATGTTAAAAAGGATAAATGAAACTGCAATACATTCAGCAATGGGTATGTAAATCATTAAACCCTGATTCAATGAACCATGAAGTCATTTGAAAACATCGTTTTCCCATTTATGGGCACTTGTTGGCTAAAATATATGAAATTGTATAAAAGCATATCTGAAATATAAATGACTGCAATTATCAGAACAAGAAAGGATTCGTATCATTGAAATAGGCTTATTGCACGAATGAACCATTCACCATCTTTGTTAGAATGATTAGATTTGTTTTTCTATGTTGACAACAAGGGATCAGGGAAAAGTCATGTCATCGTTTTGGTTGGAAAGGATGTTCCAGGTATAGAAATGGAAGATGGAATTATGTAATCAGAAGAGTGCCTTTCGCACAGAATCGTCGTCACCTACACTTCGAATATTGTCTTCCAGTGATATTATGGCTACTAGGATTACCATTCTAAGATAGTTGGTTGACATTTGTATTGGGTTTCGACATCCATTGAATTTTGATAAATGTTTATGTATGTGGAGTTTGATAATCTCACAGTCCAATTTCTCATTTCTCATAGAATTATAGATACAAATAACATCTTGAGTTGCAATCGGTGAAACACTGTTGTGGTAGCTAATCACTTTTAGCCATGTTGCAGAACTCTGATGGCTCGCGTTACAATGTGGAGCTTTAACATCAGGTGGTAATGTATACATAATAATGTTAATGTATACACCCTGGTGTCATTTGGAGGAACGAAACATTTATACCATATTCCACATCTGATTTCAATACAAGGTTTGCTGAATTATAATATTCTTCCACAGTGCGTTAGGTTTTAAGAAATCTAATAAATACACCAACTACAATCTCATCCAGATTCTGGCGTCATATTAAATTAGCATCATGTTGGCGTCATAGCACATTTAAATTATTTTCACTCTTTTTTGAGTACACATCCTTCTTCCCATTACCCTTAATAATTAAATATTGTTTTAATCCGAATTGTAATCATTTACATGCCTTTCTAAGCGCTCTAAAATATTTCAATTATTTATGCACTTGAAATTCTGTCTTCTTTTATCTGCTGTTATTCTGCCATTGATACATTGTCATTAATACACTTACTTTTTTTTTCATATGTAGAAATCAAAAAAGAAAATGCAATATATTATTTAGGATCAATATTATTGAATATTAGTAGGGATATTAAGATCTTTGGATGGCTTAACATTTTCAACTGCATAATATTAAGAAATATATTTCCTGTTTAAACACATTGAGTTTCTTGTTACTGGAGACACACCTTCTGGATATATATCCATAACTTGGATATATCTTCACTCCTGGATATATATATTCCTTAACTTGGATATATATACTCCTGGATGTATCTTCATATCTCCAGTAACAAGAAACTCAATGTGTTTAAACAGGAATACTGGGGATAAGAAAGGAAATAGTTTTACTGGGGATAAGAAAGGAAATAGTTTTACAGATAAATATTTCCTGTTTAAGTTAGAAGAAAAAATAGTGTATAACCGGAAAAGATCTTATTCCTTTTCCCTCAGAAATTTTTTTAAAGTTGTTAAATTTGATAAAGCTATCAAAATTAAGTTACATCTAATATTTCATTTTATATGTTAGATTTGTCATAAGAAAAAAAATCATTTAAAAGATATTATTTCATTAAAATAATTCCAAAACTTCAATTTAACTATTTTGTATATCACATTACGAGTTAAAACTTGTTTATTTATTTAATTACTATGAAATATATATATATATATATATATATATATATATGTTTATATATATATAATATATATATAGAGAGAGAGATATCATATATATATATATATTATATATATATATATATATATATTATACTTCATAGTAATTATATAAATGAACAAGTTTTAACTCGTAATGAGATACATAAAATAGTTAAAGTGAAGTTTTAGAATTATTTTAATGAAAGAATATCTTTTAAATGATTTTTTTTCTTATGATTTATATTAATAATATACATAATTATAATTTTACTTCAATAATATACATAATTATATAATGTATAATTAATAATATATTTCATATAATTAAAATATCTGTAAATTCTGTGTGAAAGGAGGAAAAAAATCAGTATAGTTTTACACTTTTAAAATTCATTTAAAAAAATAAGATACTTTTTGGATACTATATATAATCTTTTTTTATTGGCGTGTAACATGCATTGAAGTCAGTAAAGCATTATATTGAAAATATAAGTAATGAAAACAAGAATGAATTAAAATTAAATATAAATTCTTGTTTTGCTACGAATAAATACGACTTAATTTATTATTTCTACTACATTATAAACTATTAAAATAAGCAATTTCTACTTGACATCCGATACATTATTTATAATCCCTAAGAATTTCTTTTGGTATAGCTTTAATTAAGTCTTCGTACGGTTTTTAGTATATATATATACACTCAAGAGCCAAAACATTATGACCACCCCTACATTTTGCAATGAACTCGCCTGGATGACGTGGAAGGCACGTGATCAAGTGGAAGTGGTATTTAACTAGAATTAAGTGGTGGTATTAATCCACGCCAAGGCGGGTTGAAGCTGTGTTGCGCGCCAAAGTTGGGCCAACTCGTTATTGACAGGTGGTCATAATGTTTTGGTTCTTGAGTGTATATCTTCTTATGGTTTTTGTACACTATCTTATTTCACATATTTTTTCATATAATTCAAAAAACGAAACAATGTAGTATCCATATCATTACTTTTCCGGGGGAAAAGGAGTAAAGCCATGTAGCCGGGTCTCTCCATCAAAATATATTATCCACGGGCTTACATATGAAATAGGATACATGGCTAAATGTGATGTTGTTCTCGACTTTGAGTGCCACTTTATTGCCATACCCACATAATTTCGAAAAAATGAAATATATATGTATATGTTTGCTTGGCAACACACTACATCAGCTACATAGCTCCTGCTTTGTTTTATATTCCAGTTAATAACACACAATCTTTGATGATGTTATTCGTCAAAGGTGTGAGTTTTGTAACTTTCAAGTGGTCTGTAAGTACATCTTGTTTCAGTTGAAACCTAGTTCTGTAATTGGTCCAATCGATTAAAAACAGAAACTCCAACGATGGACATAAATCCAGATAGATGATAAATATTAGGTTTATATTAGGTTGATAAATATTAGGATAAATATTAGGTGATAAATATTAGGTTTATTAATTTAAGTATGCAGATGCATATTTTTTCTCGTCAAGCGCTTTGCGTCTGACACATTACGTTAGGCAGTCTCGTATATCAGATATAGATTTCGTTAGTTCTGTTTTTCGTCTAATCAACATTTCAGAAAAGTAACATGTAATACACAAAAGAGAGAAGTACTCCACAAAAGTAACAGGGTAAATAGTCTTAAAATGAATTATGGATACATTTAATGGAATATGTAGAATGTAGTTGAAATGTTTTCCTCCAGACACTGCAACTAGAAAGTTCATCCTGATAAGCTTTTATTTATGTACTCAAACTTCAATTGTTCTGAACTTACCTTAGTCTTATCCGGAGTCCATACCATCTCTAGAAAACACCCCTCTTAGATAAACTAAAGAGCCTATGGCTGAGTGTGTGCCTCATCCCATATTGTTGTTCGTCAAACTCGTTATGCTAGGCTCATTACTCTAGGCAGTCCCATATGGCAGATGCATATTCGTTAGTTGCGCGGTCATATAATCAATCATTCTATTACAGTTGCGTCAGTGTGGGGAATAGCGTATCGGCGAGATCGCTCGGAAATATTGCGTCCGCGCCATGGCATCTACTGTGTTTGGAAAACTTACCCTAACCAACATTTTTGTATAATTCAGGGTCGACTTAAAGTATTTCTATCCCTGTAGAAGTTTTTAAGCCTGATACTGAGAAATTATGCATTTAAAATTTATTTTGTTTCACATTTTCCACAAGCTGGTTTTACAACGACAGCTTTAATAGGAAAAAAAGCACAATAAGAGTTATTCAGCATCGCTACATTAAAGTTATCAATACCTATGTAATATATGTGATGTCTGAAATGCATGACATTCTATACGATGTATTATACTAAGTGTCGAATTATAAAGTTAGATGTTATCAACATATAAAATGCTGAATATAACATTTTGTCACCTAACATGTAATTCATCTAAGACCAACCAATAAAGCAGAAAATTTGTGAACTGGAATAACTTTATTATGTGATTTCCATGTTGCTGATGTCCAATTGGCTAGAGCTCTGGCCTTTGGTATCACACACATTCAGGTTCGAATCATGGCGAGGGCATGAATATTTGTGAGTGGTTCGGAATCCATGTTAAACAGTAGGTTCCAGTCTGTTTAGCCTAAAGTATGCAAAGCAAATGACCTAGACTGACAAAACCAGAACCAAATCCATTCTGGTCTCAGATGTGAAGTATTGCGCATTTTTGCTCTCTTTATAATTTACTTTTATTCATAGCGTTTGAATTATTTCAACAAATACTGGCCATGATTATGATGTATGAAAATAGCACTACGAATTATTTTATTCAGATGAGAATTAGAAAAGTTGTTATCAAAAGACGATTATATGAAGAACTATATAGTATACAAATTAATATTTAATTTCTTTTAAACAAAATGATTAACAATAATAGTTTTTTAAACCAAACGGAAATACTTAGGATTTTAAAAAAAAACCAAAAAGAAAAGCAAAAAAAAAAAAATAAATAAATAAATAAAGAACGAAAAATGAAAGGGAACCAAAGCATAATGAGGAAGAAATACGTCAGAAAAAAAAATACCACTCTAGTTTTCTTTGTTATAATAAGTAGGCCAATATTTTTATTTTCTATTGCTTTGTTTAAAAGTCGTAAATTTTAAGACGTTTATAGAAATAAAAAGAAAAGATTTACATCTTTTTAACAATATTTGTATGGTTTGTGTCTTAACCAGGAAAAATTGTTTTTATTTCAACATAATGTATAGCAGGTTTACAAATAATATTAAAGCAGATATTTATTTCCTAATGGTTGGCTTCGTTTGTCGCTCTACTGTCATTTTGTGCACACTTTGGGCTAATTAGACCGGAAGCTACAGTTTAACTTGTTTATTTCCTAAAGAACTTCCATTATAAATTATTTTTAAAAAGACAATTACAATAATTGGTTTTCATAAATAATTAATGATATAGATATAATTAAATTGAAGAGAAACCTTTGATTTGAGTTAAATTTGATTTATTTCTTAAGTTGAGTTGCTAGCAAATATGCTAGTAGAGTTTTTTATATAAATAAAATTTAAAAAACCAGCAGCTATTTTTTTTATTTGATAAGAATATTTATTTTATTAACATTTCATAAGCAATAGAATTATAATGAATAACGTATAAAAGCAAAATAATTTTAATAGGAATATAGTACTAGCTTGTACACCGCTATCGTGCCACGCACGCGCAGAATTGAATCGACTTGCATGTGTTTTTTAATCATTAAATTTTCATAATGGGGCTATATGTTGGATTAAAGGGATCTTCATTTTAGGCACTCTATGCTTTATGAGCTACAACTATATGTTGTAATGAGACGGACGATCATAAAACTCTTTTTTTCGTCCTTGAACCACCTAAAGTTGAAGTGCACATGGACCAAGGTGGTGTGAAAAATCAAGTCAGGTGATATGCAGCTTTAAGTTTAACCTGGAACCAAAATATTAAAGGAGCTTCATGACAACGAACCGCCATTGAACAAGTTTAGCATTGTCTATATATGGTGCCGTTGGATTTCCCGGGAATTAAGCTAAACTATTATGGCAGATCTAAACTATTATTGCTTTGATCTTTGTTTGTTAGACAACAATATGAGTCATTCTTGAATCGACTGGTTACTTCTATTACTAAACCACATCACTGTGCCTAGAACTGAGTTGCCCCTTCACAGTTTGGAACTATGTGGGTGAGAAGTCTGATTGAGCGTGACGCATTACAATCATATTAGACCGGGGCCTACTGCTTAAATTGAATACCAAAATACGTGAATTTTTTCCAGCAGTGTATAACCGAAAAGATTTTGTCTTCCATAATGGAAATTCTAGGCTTCAAGTGGCTTTAAAGACGAAGGAGATGCTCTAGACAGTTGATTATGAAGTTTTATCACATACCCAAACTCACCTGGCCTGGTACCATCTGACTGCAGCTTATTCCTCTGGATGCAAAAAGTTTCGAAGTTTTAGGATGGTCAGAGGGCAATGGTAGATTTCCAGACTTCAATGGATGGGATCTTTAATAACATCTGGCATAAATTACCTTACTGACAAATCGCGGAAGATAATAGAAAACAGTGGTCAATTTTTCATTAAATTAATCTCACCTATGAGCTTCACTATGAGAAATATAATTTTCCTCAAAAACAGAACGACATAACATTCTTTTGAAACTAATGCTAGCTTGGTGTTTGATGTGTTAAAAGTTTTCGATTTTTGGTTATCGGTTTCATAGCCCTTAAAAATGGAGAAACAATAACATTAGTGTCAAGCCAGAAGGGGCACAACAAATTTATAGGTCTGAAAGTTCCTGTTTGAGATCTTAAATCTAAAAGGAATGCTGAAATCCCTTAGATACCAACCCAGTGGGTGTTTATTCTAAATTGTAGTGAAACCATAAATAGTGCAGAGTAGCAAAGCTCCCATAATGGCGCTGAATCATTATGGGAAATCAAACTCTATATGATGCTCAATTTGTTATTTATCTGCCATATCATTGGGATATAACATGAAATCATTCAGAAAAAAAAGAAAAAAACACTTGCACTTAATAATCAAATAATACTAATAACATTGTGTATATATAACCATAATCAATAATGAAAATTATTAATCACAACTTATATATGTGTGCAATTACTTATTAAATTCCTTCTATTAGCTCACATTCTCCCTATATATATCTTGTTCAAATTTTCAATCGTTCATAAAATACTTTTTATTCATCCACTCAAGTTCAAATGCATTTTTTTGAACTTGTAATGGATGATATTTGATGTTAATACAGTTTTTTTCAAATATTAATTCAGTAAGTAAATTTAATGAATTAATTTTAGTTTTTTAGATTTAAGTTGCATGTATCTACCAATAGATGGCGCCAGATAAACTTAAAAAATGAATGAAAATTATTTATAAAGGACTTTCTGCAATATAGTGAAAAAAAAAAGTAGGAATTGACTTTAATTTTTTTTTTATATGACTTGTTTTTTAATTGTTTGTGATCAATATTATTATATATACACAACCATATTCAACGCTGAAAGAATATTAACTACCCGTCATATTTATATACGTGTAATAATAAATGAAAACTATTATTTACTCGTTGCATTTATGAAGTAGAGGTAAAAATCAATGGAAGAAAACAAGAGGGAAACATATCTGCCTGTTTGAAATGCCAGAACAGTTCATGGCAACATTGCTGGCGAAAAAGAAATTGGCCAGCTACAGCTGTTGCCGTTATCTGGGAGGGATAAGAGAGTATCAGGCATTGATCCGAAAAACCCGCAGTTAGTGCTATGCGAATAAATGATGCCCTTTGTACGGGAAAGCGATATTTCTTAGTACCCAGTATATGTAAAGGCTAGATATTTGTATTGATTGCTCATTACATATGTGACTGCGTTGCATCTGTAATCTCGCATATGGTATATATATATATATATCAATCTTATGTAATTCCTTTTTAAAATGTCTCATAAGAATTTAAAGAAAAATATATAGTAATATATTACATATTTGCATTAGATATTTAATGCAGAATGTTAAACAAAAAATGATGTATGAGTGTTTGAAATTGATATATTTCTTTGAATAACAACAATTTATTTAAAAATTCTTAATCTGTGCAACTTCGTTTTGGTAATGGCTCAGTTAAAAGTATATAGATTATTATATATTTCTGATAATTAAATCGGCTTATAAAAGGATTTTACAATATATTTTTATGTTGCAGGTGTTTGAATTCGTTTTGAAAATACCTCATTAAAGTTAAAAAGTTTATAAGTTAATATATTCTCTGGATAATTAAATCTTAAAAAGTGCTTATTGAACTTATTAGATTATTGATCATTGAAAAGAACGTATTATATAAATTACATGTAAAAATGTCGCTCTTTAATTTAGATTAAAATGCTATGGCACTAAACTTAGATCTTTACATTTTATACACAGTTATGTCAAAGAGGTTTTAAGACTTGGCTTATTAAATTAGATAAAAACAAATAATTGCATTTATTAGGATTTTTATTCAAAATGAGCTCCTTCGGCTTCAATATATTTGCTATATATGTTCAATAACGATTACAATGCCTGTAGGACTTCACTTTGTGGGATTTCTACTAAAACTAGCGTCGAAACTGTTTGCTTGTAATGACATCAGAATAACATTCTTTTAATTTCAGTTAAAGTTTTGGGACAAAAGATAATTCGCAGGGTTCCAAATCCGGTTAATACGGTGGATGATTTGACACGCAGATGTTATTTTTGCAAACATTGTCGCACCTTTAGTGAGTTGCGACTGGGTGCATTATCATGCAACAAACACCAACAGTTTTCATCCCAATATCCTAAACGAATGCGATTAATTCTGGTCATCAAACACTTCAAAACGTTAAAATATTACTCATCAGTAATTGTTTGTTTAGTCGGAATAAATTATTTGTGGATACCCTTGCAATGCCCTTGCTGTCAAAGAATATGATGAGCATTGTTTAGATTTTTGACGAAACTTGATTTACTGGCTTATGGTGAGCTTTTTGATTGCCATTTCGTACTTTGTTTTTGGATCATACTAAAAGCATTGTTTCATCACCTGTAACAATCGATTTCAAAAGTTTGAATGTTAAGTGACTGAAATGATCTCTCTACAATGTGCATTTCTCGTTGATTTTTGTTCATCAGCTAAAGTGTGTGGAACAAATTTAGCTCAGACTTTTGTTTTGCCCCCAATATCCACTCAGGATGATTCAAATCGTTTTTTTTTATTGATGCTCAAATGTTCTTCCATCATTTTGAATGACACACAGTAATGATTTATCACGATAACACACACTTCTTCAATAATCTCAGGCATTGTTGATGAACTTGGTCTGTTCATCTTCTGAAGTATCTCTTTCGTGTTAAAAAATGCTTGTACCATAAGAAAACATTAGATTACCCGTTAAGTAGAACACAATTCGAGGTAAACATATTTTATTAAATAATGGGCTTCAATTGTATTTTCCCCAAGTTTTAGATGAAATTTAACTAGAGCTCTTTGTTCCGTCTTAAAAAGTGAACACGAAAAAAAAAAATTATTATTATTCTGTAAGAAACACCCGTATAGATAGTGAACAAATTCTTTGATGTTTTGGCAGTGTGTCAGCTGATAGTTAAGATGTATCATGTATGCTCTATAACACATATGGCGTCATTGTTGGATGGTATTTTAACAGATATATTTTCTATTCAGCATGATATTTTACAGATATATTTTCTATTCTCCATGATATTTTGCAGATACCTTTTCTATTCGCCATTATATTTTACTGATATCTTATCTGCAAAATATCATGGCGAATAGAAATCTTTTCTATTCGCCATGATATTTTGCAGATATCTTTTCTATTCGCCATGATATGTTACAGAAATCTTTTCTATTCGCCATGATATGTTACAGAAATCTTTTCTATTCGCCATGATATTTTGCAGTTATCTTTTATATTCGCCATGATATGTTACAGAAATCTTTTCTATTCGCCATGATATGTTACAGATATCTTTTCTATTCGCCATGATAGTTTGCAGATATCTTTTCTATTCGCTATGATATTTTACAGATATCTTTTCTGTTCGCCATGGTATTTTACAGATATCTTTTCTGTTCGCCATGGTATTTTACAGATATTTTCTAACAATATCTGAATTTTAAATATTTTAACTTAAATTTTAACTAAACTTTACTAAAACAATCATTTCTTGCAATAAATGAATTTCTCTCTCCATGATAGATAACTCTGATATTAGTCGAAATAGTAATTTATTCCAACTCATCTCCTACTATTTATATATGAAATGTTTAAATAATTTGTTTTATTCTTTCAAAGATTGGATGTATTTATTATTTATAAAATGTTGCAATAATGAAATAGTCGCATTATTATAAAATACAAAATATAGGAATTGAATCATTTTAACTAGAAGGAAAAAATAATTAAGTAATTTAATAATGAAACAACTTTCTTGAAGCTAGGAAAATAAACTTTTTTCTTTACTTTTTTATGTTAACAATTTCGTTTTTGTTGTAAAAAATTAAAACTTTCTGATTAAACAATTGAAATAAATTGTAAAGTGTAATGAACAAAATATTTCACACTCCAACTTAAATTTTTTCATTGCTTAAAACCTATTGAATTTTTAATATTTAATGAAAGTAAATTAATATTTTTTATTACTAGTTCATAACAGAAATTATTTCAGAAAAAAAAATAAAACTATTTAAATTTAACTATTTTTAAGAATCAAAAAATTTATTAATTGTAACTATCACTACCTATTTTAGGAATCAAAATGTTTATTAAACCTTCAAACAAATTAATGAATCAATAATAAATGAATGAATCAAATATTTCATATCCTTACTTAAATTTTTGCATTACTTAAAACCCACCGAATTCTTAATCCCTATTGAAAATATTTTTTTTAATAGTTTAAAATAGTAACTATTTCCTAAACAAAAACATAAAATTATTTAATTCTAACCATTTTTAGGAATAGAAAGGTTTATTAACTGTAACTATCTATTTTACGAATCAAAAGGTTTATTAAAGCCCAATACAAATCAATGAATCAGTAATAAATAAGTGAATGAAATATTTCATATGCATACTTAAACTTTAGCATTACTTAACACCTAGTGAATTCCTAATAACTATCGAACATTAATCAGTATTTTTTTACTAATTTAACATAATAACTATTTCCAGAAAAAGATAAAATTATTTAAATTTAATTATTTTAGGTAACCAAAGGTTTATTAAATCCCAAAATATATATATATAATTAAGATGAGTACCTTTTTTTGAAATTAAAAATAAAATTCCAAATTCATTTATAAAACCAAACACATTAATCGTTCGCAACAAAAATATTTTCCGTCCTACAAAATAATGCAAACCGCTTTGACATGAAATATTAAGTCAAAAGAGATATTGTTGCCCGTTTCCTGTTCCAAAGGATACATCTCGTTATTGTTTGGCTTTTTGTTTCAAACAAAATAGAAGTTTGTTTCCAGTGCGGTACAAAATAAAAACGGCAACCATTCTCACGCAATATTTCGAGTTTAAAATTCAAAGTTATGTGCATATTTACTCGATAGATAATGGTGCTCGATTCGTGTAAGTATCGATGGTATTATTTTCGGCTGTCAATTCGAGATCTCTCTTATTTTCTGAACAAAGAACACAAAGTAGAATTTTTCTGGCAAGCGAAAACTGAATCATTCTGAAAGTTAAAACAACTTGTTACTTGTTTTAAGATATAATAGGAAGAATGGCTAAATACAGTTTTTTTATTTTTTTAATGTTACAATTTCATTCATTTGTTTTTGATGATAAGATCAGAATTTCGATGAGGTTAAAAGAACTTGACATGTTTTTAATCTTCATGTTTTACGAAAAATAGTGTCTTTTCAAAAGTACGTCAAAGACAAAAGCACGTCACATTTAAAAAACAAAATATATAATCACTAACAATCGGTGTAATAGACAGAAAAGCTAAATGCATTTTTTTTAATGTTACATTTTTAATGTTACTTTATTTGTTTTTGATGATAAGATCAGAATTTTGATGAGGTTAAAAGAATATTTTTTCATGTTTCATGAGAGACATGTTTTTATTCATCATTTTTATGAAAACTTGTGTCTTTTAGATAGCACGCCAGTATTTAATGTACTCATGTAAATAATCATTAAAATTTGTGTTTTGTATAAAGAATGGCAAAATAAATGTTGTATTCAGTACAGTTTTTATTATCGCAGCCCCGTTAAACTATGTTTCACTTATATAGTCGAAACACAAGTTTCTTTCGTACTACACATTCTTAAAACGTTTTAGGATTTTCTAAATATTCTTGTTTAAGGTTGTTGTTGTCTTGGTTGACATCTGAGGTTTTTAACTAGCCACATATAGAAATAAGCTGTATATTGGTAGGAAAACTTATTCAATTGTTAATACCTATCGAAAATTAATCAATATTTTTTGTTACTATTTAAAAAAAAGGAACTATAAACGATGTTACATGCAAAAAATGTAAAAAAAAAAAATTAAATACTTTTAGGAACGAAAAGGTTTTTTTTAAACCCAAAGACAAATCGACGAATCATTAATAAATTATTCAATCATATATTTCATATCCTTATTTAAGTTTTTCATTACACAAACCTATTCAATTTTTAATGCCTATTGAAAACTTATCAATATTTTTTCTGTTACAAGTTTGAAATAGTAACTATTTTAAAAACAACATGAAAATTATTTAAATTGAACTATTTTTAAAAAGTAAAAGTTTTAATAAACCCCTAGATAAATAATTATAACAAAGATGAAAAACCTTTATGCTGAAATTAAACATCATAAAAGTCCAACATCATTTATAAAACCAAACACATTAATCGTTCGCAACAAAAATATTTTCCGTCCTACAAAATAATGCAAACCGCTTTGACATGAAATATTAAGTCCAAAGAGATATTGTTGCCCGTTTCCTGTTCCTAAGGATACATCTCGTTATTGTTTGGCTTTTTGTTTCAAACAAAATAGAAGTTTGTTTCCAGTGCGGTACAAAATAAAAACGGCAACCCTTCGCACGCAATATTTTAGGTTTAAAATTCAAAGTTATGTGCATATTTACTCGATAGATAATGGTGCGGGGTTATTCGTGTATGTATCGATGGTACTGTTCTGCTGTCAATTCGAGATCTCTCTTATTCTCTGAACAAAGACAAAAAGTAGAGTTTTCTGGCACGCGAAAACTGAATCATTCTAAAAGTTAAAACAACTTGTTACTTGGAGAACTATACAAATATCGATGCCAAAATTACATTTGGAAAACAAAATATATAATTACTGTCAATCGGTATAATAGGCATAAAAATTAAAAGCACTTTTTATTTTTTTAATGTTACATTATGTGTTTTTGATGATAAGATCAGATATTCGATGAGGTTAAAAGAACTTGACATGTTTTTAATCTTCATGTTTTACGAAAACATGTGTCATTTAGATAACATCTCTGTATTTAATGTACTCATAATGTAAATAACCATTAATAATTGTGTTTTGTGTAAATATTGGCAAAATAAATTTTGTATCCAGTATGCTCTTTGTTATCGCAGCCCCGTTAAACTATGTTTATCTTATGTTATCGAAACCCAAATTTGCTTTTTTCGTATTGCACATTCTTAAAATGTTTTAGGGCTGTCTAAAATGCCTTATTTAGGGTTTTGTTGTGTTTGGTTAAAGGTCTGAGCGTTTTAGCTAGGAAAAATTAATATATTTTGAAAATAAATGAATATTTTTTTGTTACTAGTTTAAAATAGTAACTATTTTCCCAAAAATGTAAACAAGGTAACTATGAACAAAAAAATTTTTAAAAATTCCAAAAAAAATACTTTGCTTAAAATCTATTGAGAGTAAATCAAAATTTCTTGGTACTAGCTTAAAATATAAACTATTTCCGAAAAAAAAACAATTATATGACTTAAATTTAACTATATTTAGAAAGTAAAAGCTTTATTAAATGCCAAGCAAATATATATATAATTAAGACGAAAAACCATTATTTTGAATCTAAACATCATAAAAGTCCAACATCCATTTATAAAACCAAACACATTAATCATTCGCAACAAAAATATTTTCCGTTCTACAAAATAATGCAAACCGCTTTGACATGAAATATTTAGTCGAAAGAGATATTGTTGCTCGTTTCCTGTTCCTACTGATACATCTCGTTATTGTTTGGCTTTTTGTTTCAAACAAAATAGAAGTTTGTTTGCAGTGTGGTACGAAATAAAAACGGCAACCATTCGCACGCAATATTTTAGGTTTAAAATTCAAAGTTATGTGCATATTTACTCGATAGATAATGGTGCTCGATTCGTGTAAGTATCGATGGGTATTTTCGGCTGTCAATTCGAGATCTCTCTTATTCTCTGAACAAAGAACACAAAGTAGAATTTTTCTGGCACGCGAAAACTGAATCATTCTAAAAGTTAAAACTAGTTACTTTGAGAATTATGTAAATATCGATGGCAAAAATTACATTTGGAAAACAAAATATATAATTACTATCAATCCGTATGATAGGAAGAAAAGCTAAATGCAGTTTTTATTTTTTTAATTTTACATTTTTAACGTTACTTGTTTTTGTTTTACATTTTTAACGTTATTTGTTTTTGATGATAAGATCAGAATGTCGATGAGGTTAAAAGAACTTGACATGTTTTTAATCTTCATGTTTTACGGAAACATGTGTCTTTCAAAAAACACGTCAGTATAATATAAATAACCATTAAAAATGTTTTTTTGTGTAAAGATTGGCAAAATAAAATTGTATTCACTACAGTTTTTGTTATGGCAGCCCCATTAAACTAAGTTTCTCTTATATCGTCGAAACACAAATATTTTTTTTTGTATTGCACAATCTTAAAACTTATTAGGATTGTTTAAATAGTCTTGTTTAGCATTGTTATTGTTTTTGGTTAACATCTAAGAGTTTTAACTATCCACAGATACTGATAAGCTGAAAATTAGTGGAATCACCCTGCACGCCGTCAATGTTCTAGAACTCGTATAAATAAGATGACATTTTAAAGATGATGATAATGTGAATATCTCTTTGTTTCTTTGGTACTTACGTATTAACGGTACCTTGGCGACCGTTGCGCCAATAAAGAACACACGCGCCAACCGGTTTTGAATCGCGACGTTAGATTGGCGACACTTAAAATCCGCCAAGTCTATCGCCAAGGTACCGTTAATACGTAAGTACCGTTTCTTTAAATAAGGTAAAGGAAATTTATGAAATTAGTTAGATTTAGAAAGAAAAATGACAGAAGAGTATTATATTTTAAAATTTAACTATTAATAATTTTTAAATGAGCCCTGACTTCAAAACATTTGCGAATCATTGCATTATTTAACACTTTAAACATTAATATATAGTTCAACACTACCACAAAAACACTAAAACTTTAACGTTTTAAAATATACATGATTATTTCAATTAATTATCTTCACACTATTTAACATTCCATCCTGTTTTGTAACTTTCAGATAAAATGATTAAATACTTCAATGAAAATATTTAAAACATATTTAAAAAAAAAATAAATAATTTCAAAACATATTTAAAAAAAGGTGTAAGATATATTTATAAACAAACCTAATATATATGTTTACAATTGGAAAAAAAAATGTTTACACTACTTGGTATCAAAACTAAACACAAAGAAGGGTATGATTTAATCGAGGTTAACCGCATCAGTAGCACTGATGCGCAACATTATAAATAGTCAAGGTGATCTCAAGGCTATGACTTTCAGTTGCTTCGGTTCTTTACCAAGCCTTTGAGGAAGAAATGAGGTAACTTATAACCACAACAAATGTGTCCTTCAAACTTCATTCATCAGCATAACTAATAATGTCTTTGCATTTTTTAGCTATGAATAATATTCAAATATACTACGTAGACATTTAATTTACTTAAAAAACAACTATAAAAAGGTAAAATAATACATCCTTGAATACAAAAATATGATACGATCTTTAATCTACCTAATTAGGAAGGATTAGTAATTCACTAATCATATTTCTTTTAATTTGCCGGTCCGAGGCAAATTAAAATAAATATATATTTCTATATTATATAGCCATCTCCTTTTCTACTTTGATTAAATATTATTTTTTTTCTTCCTTTTTTTTCAAAGGACTGATGATCTTTTTACTTTCTCTATTTTTGTTCTACGAAACATAAATCGACGGAAATAGCAAGTACAGAGAGCTTTCAATCGGTAAAGCGTTAAAAGTGGAAGTTCTTTGTTAATTATAGCTGTAGATTGGCGCCAACAAGCGTTTAAATTGTGAAGCAGTGAGGTAAGATTTGCAGGTTGAATTAATTGAGTTGCAATCTAACAATAATCTCAAGCAGTTATTTCTAAATATGTCGAAGTTTCACAAATCATTATTGAAAGTAAGTTACCCAAATTTAATATCCCACGCCCAGAAAATCAGTGCTATGTTTGCTTTATCTTATATATGTGAACAAGTGTTTTCAACTATGAACCTTAGAAAGAATTATTTCAGAAGTAGACTGACAAATGAGCATTTAGCCTTGTTCCTTAGAATCAGTACATCTCACTTAGAACCTCAATATAAGGAACTTTTAAAAATGAATTAGCAATTTCATTCATCTCATTAACATATTTAAATTGTAATACTTGTATATTGTTTTTAAAATTTTAGAATAATTTATCTTGACCCGCTAAATTTTTTTTTCTTTTTTTTTCTTATGATATAAAAAGGGTAAAGACAATTTAAATTGTTATCATGTTGAAGTTTTAAATTAAGATAAGTACTAGTTTGTAATCGAAGATTATTTCTGTTTTCGTTTGAGCAATTAACATAATGGTCTTAAAATCTAACCCTGTCTAAGTATTTTGTTGTTAGTTTCCTTGGTACTTACGTATTAACGGTACCTTGGCGACAGACTTGGCGGTTTTTAAGTGTCGCCAATCTTTATTATTTGGAATAAAAATAATTTGAAAGCGTTTTGATTTTAAATGAAGTGTTTCATATATATTTTATTATTTGGAACAAAAATTTTAAGTGTAGATTGGCGCCAAATCTGTAGCTGCGGTTGGCGCGTGTGCTCTTTATTGGCGCAACTGTCTCCAAGGTACCGTTAATACGTAAGTACCGTTTCCTTTGTCATGTTGACCTTTTTATTAGTTCTCTTTTCTTAATTTGCCTTTTAATGTCATCTCTGTAGGATTCTCTTTCTTTACTTGATGAACATCTACATTTGCAATATTCTTTAAAGGAATTGAAGTAATATATGAGTTTCTAATGTGCGGGGACCTTTTAATTAATTATCTTTTTTTAATCCGCCCTTTAATGTTTCTCATCTTTGTAGAATTCTTTTTCTTTACACAAAAAAAATCCCTACGTTTACAATACTCTTCAAAGGAATGAAACTAATACTCGTATACTACTGTGTCCAAAAAGTAAGACCAATTTTCAATTTAAAATTTCCGGGACTTACGGAATTTCAATTTTTTTTCTTTGTTAGGTTGCTGGTACTGTTCTTGACATCTGTGTCAAATTTGACGTCAAAAGTATTCATTAGTATTTGAGTTACGCATGGTTTGGTGAGACGCTAAAACTGATTCCTGCAATTTTTGAAATGTCTGAATTAATTGAGCAAAGAACTTGCATTAAAATCTTTTGCGGAAGCGTATAGAATGTTGCAGAAGCCATTCGGTGAGCATTCCTATATCGGAAACAAAAATATGATACGATCTTTAATCTACCTAATTAGGAAGGATAAGTAATTCGCTAAGGTTGCTCTCTGTTGATAAATATAAGTATGACGATTAAAATTTAAATTATTATGTCGAAGTTTTTAATTATAAGTACTAGTTATAATCGAAAATTACTTTTAATTTTGTTTGAGTAATTAGCATAATGGTCTTAAAATATAATTCTTTGTCTAATTATTTCGATAGTTTGTTGGTAGAATTTTCTTTGCCGCATTGGCCTCTTAATTAGTTCTATTTTCTTAATCTGCTTTTTAATGTCTCTTATCTCTGTAGAATTCTCGTTCTCAACTTGATGAAAATCTCTACATTTACAGTATTCTTTAAAGAAATGGAATTAATATATGCTTTCCCAATGTGCGGTGACGCATTGAAGTTTTGGGGAATAAAACAACCGACATTTTAGCAAAATGTGTTTTTAATAATGACGTTTTATTTACGAAAGAAAACCTTTAAAGAGACAAAATAATACTTCCTTGAAAACAAAAATATTATACTATCTTTAATCTACCTAATTTAATCTACTCTAATTAGTAAGGATAAGTAATTCGCAAAGGTTGCTCTCTTTTGATGGAAAGAAACGTGTGACAATTAACATTTAAATTGTTATCATGTTGAAGTTTTAAATTATGATAAGTACTAGTTGTGTAACCGAAGATTATTTTTGTTTCCGTTTGAGTAATTATCATAATGGTCTTAAAATCTAATTCTCTGTCTAAGTATTTTGTTGTTAGTTTCCTTTGTCACTTTGATCTTTTAATCAGTTCTCTTTTCTTAATTTGCCTTTTAATGTCTCTTATCTCTGTAGGATTATCTTTCTTTACTTAAAGAAGATCTCTACATTTACAGTAGTCTTTAAAGAAATAGAACTAATACATGCGTTTCTAATGTGAGGAGACATATTAGAAAATGTGTTTTTAATGTTTTAAATGTGTTTTTAATAATGATATTTTATTTATTTAAGAAACTATTATAAATTGTCAAAGTATTACTTTCTTGAAAAAAAAAGATTTCCTTAATCTACCTAATTAAGAAAGATTAGTAATTGGCTAATGTTGCTTTCTTTTGATGGAAAGAAATGTGTGACGATTAAAATTTAAATTGTTATCATGTTGAAGTTTTAAATCATGATAAGTGCTAATTTGTAATCGGTGATTACTTTTGTTTTCATTTGAGTAATTAGCATAATGGTGTTAACAATTTAATTATCTGTCTAAATATTTTGTTGTTAATCTCTTTGTCACGTTGACCTTTCTATTAGTTCTCTTTTCTTAATTTGCCTTTTAATGTATCTTATCTCTGCAGAATTATCCTTCTTTACTTATTGAAAGTCTCTAAATTTATAGCACTTTTAAAGAAATAGAACTAATATATACTTTTAAAATGTGCGGTGACACATTGAAGTTTTTTTTAATAAAAAAAACGACATCCTAGGAAAATGTGTTTTCATTGTTTTAAATGTGTTTTTAATAATGATATTTTATTTATAAAAGATAAACTATAAAAGGCAAAATAATACTTCCTTGAAAACAAAAATATGATACCATCTTCATTAATCTACTTAATTAGGATGGCTTAGTAAATTTGCAAAGGTTACTCTCTTTTAATGGAAAACGTTTGTGACGACTAAAATTGAAATTATCATGTTGAAGTTTTAAATTATGAAAAGTACTAGTTTGCAATCGAAGATTACATTTGTTTCCGTTTGAGTAATTAGTATAATGGTCTTAAAATCTAATTCTCTGTCTAAATATTTTGCTGTTAGTTTCCTTTGTCACGTTGACCTTTTAATTAGTTATCTATTCTTAATGCTCTTTTTAATGTCTCTTATCTCTGCAGGGTACTCTTTCTTTACTTAATGAAAATCTCTATATTTACAGCACTCTTTAAAGAAATGGAACTAATATATGCGTTCCTAATATAAGGTGACATATTAGAAAATGTGTTTTTAATAATGATATTTTATTTATGAAAGAAACATTATAAAGTGTCAAAGTATTACTTCCTTGAAAAAAAAAAAAAAAAGATTTCCTTAATGTACCAAATTACGAAAGGTTAGTAATTGGCTAAGGTTGCTCGCTTTTGATAAATAAAAATGTGACGATTAAAATTTAAATTGCTATCATGTTGAATTTTGAAATTATAACTATTAGTTATAATCGAAAATTACTTTTAATTTTATTTGAGTAATTAGCATAATGGTCTTAAAATCTGTCTAGATATTTTGTTGATATATTTTGTCATGTTTACCTTTTAATTACTTCTCTTTTCTTAATTTGCCTTTTAATGTCTCTGTATGATTCTCTTTCTTTACTTAAATCTCTACAATTTCAATACTCTTTAAAGAAATATATGTATTTCCAATGTGCGGTGACATATTGAAGTTTTTGGGAATGCAAGACACGACATCTTAGCAAAATGTGTTTTTAATGTTTGAATTATACTAAAAGTAACCATTCATAAATGTCACTGGAAGAACATTTATTAATAAAAAAAATGATCAATACATAGGAAGACGAGAATACCTAATCTTTAAAAGAAAGCTTCCTGATTTTTTTTTCTTTCGTGAAGAAAACATTGTAAACACTTTTTCTACTGTGATTTTTTGTAAACTCTTTTTCTACTGTGATTTTTTTGTAATCTTTTTTTCTACAGTAGGTTTTTGCTTAATTTTTATCGCATCATGCTAATTTCGGTGAATGCCATTTGTATAGTTCGAGAGCTGTAAAATGTAGAACGTATCATTTTTAAATATGCTCATGTTGAAAATATTAAAAAGAATACTTAAGCAAATCTTCGAATTCTTAAGAAACATTTGCCTGATACTTTTAGGTCATTTGTTGAAATTGAAACTTTCTTTAGATTTTAATTTATGAATTCCTATTAATATGATTAATATGTTCCTCTATACTTACTTAATTATTTTTGTACATTGTAAAAGTAGTGCAATATTTGTAGATGGCTTTTTCATTACTTTAATCATTTTTTTTTTTTTTTTTTTTTTACTGTGTTAGCTTTTTCTTCGACGAGATTATATTATTTGTCTATTTTAAATAATTCTTAATTAATATTTTTATTAATTTATAAATAATTAGTTCTATTGTCACTATTTTATTTATTTATCTATTTATTTTTAATCACTTTTATTTTTCTCGTGTATTGTTGTTTTGCAATCACTCAGTGTATTTTTTGTAGATTGATGTTTTTATTACTTTAATAATATTTTTTTCTATAGTAGCTTTTCCTTCGACGCGACTATATTATTTGTTTTTAATTTTAATTAACTTGTTATTAAATAATTAATTAATAACTAACATATTAATTTTTAATTAATTAGTTCTTTATTCTCTATTTTTTATTTTAATTTTTAAACTTTTTTAATGCCTATTTTTTCTTGTGTATTGTTGTTTTGTGCTCACTTACTTTTATAAATATCAAATTATACTTTTGTGATGCACAAAGTAATTTTATCTGGTTAAATAAAGAAAACAGATTTATCATATTATAATAGTTAACAGTGTTCGGTACTTCAGCCTAGTTCGTTAACCCCATTCAGCGGCCTGAACGAGACATAGATCGCCGTGTTGGGAATATAAAGCCTATATGTAACAGACTGAGACCGTCAACACATGAGACCATCAACAAATTGCAAGAACCACTCGTGCAAAACTTTCAGAAGTTAACCCTTTGCTTTAACTTACATAATTCAGCAATTTAAATGAAACTCATATTCAACAATTTGTAAATGATAAAACGTAAGCAATAAAATTTAGCCTACCTTTAAAGTAACTGTTCCAGTCCACGAAGTAATTACATTTTAAACTATCATAACCATTTTTCTACAAGATCTCCAAATGGTAATAATACCATTTAAAGCTTCCCAAGTCAAGATCTGTTTTCTTATTCATACTTTTTTAAAAATTCTCCTATCTATTTTTAAAAGTATAACATCTTTCTTACAAAATCGGATGAACATCTTTCTGAAGGAACTTTTTAAATTTTTCAAAACACTTATTATTTAAAATTTTACAACATTTAAAAAGCAGTACAAATAAATGTATTTACTATCAGCAATAATAATCAAAATTTAAAAAAAATATTTAAACAATAACTAATATTTCGTTAATCTAAATCTATGTTTATAGCATTTATTTTAGTATAAGAGCTTTCTTGTGATATATGTAGGCTTTGTTTGTGTGGTAATCAGCAGGCGGCGACACATCACGGTTGCTTGTCTTTGACAGAGCCTGTTTACAACGTGGGGCAGTATTTAACTTTGAACTCTGACCCCACGAGAGGGGGACAGGTTCCCGTAGATGAAAAAAGAATAAATCAATAGTTTAAAAAAACTAAAAAAAACACGCTTTTAGAGTTAAGCTATCTAAAAAGTAAAAAAATAATTTTTAACATAAGAATAAAATGACTGACGAGAAAATGAATGTCACTGTTCTAAAAGCGTGGGGTGCCCGATATCAATCGTTATAAGTTTTCACTAGTTCATTCCGAAATGCAAAGTTAGTGTAAAAATGTCATACAAAACACCCCACGCTTTTGGAACAGCGACATTCATTTTCTAGTCAGTCATTTTATTCTTATGTTAACAATTATTTTTTACTTTTTAGATAGCTTAACTCTAAAAGCGTGTTTTTTTTAGTTTTTTTAAACTATTAATTTATTTTTTACTTTTTTAGTTTCATTAACTCTAAAAGCGTGTTTTTTTAGTTTTTTTTAACTCTAAAAGCATGTTTTTTAGTGTTTTTAAACTAATATTTAAATGAGGTCCCGCTACGGATTAGTGGAACTATAGTTCTTACAATAATGTAATTGTGAGTAAAACAAAGGCTAAATGCGAATAGTCCGTTGTGCTTAAAGTAGGGCAAAATAGAGCCCAAAGAGTCAGTTACAAACAAACAAACAAACGAACGAACATACAGGTGAAACTAATATAATATAATATGATGTTTGTAGTGGTTCGGAATCCACTTTAAGTCGTAGGTCCTGGTCTCCTATGACTGTAAGAGCGTCAAGGAGCAAAAGTCAGACTTCTACCTACGGGTGCTCCATCACAACAGAAGCTTCTTCCTTCCCCTTCAATCATGAGTACGTATGGGCTCGTGGGCTTGGCCAGCCAAGTGGGATAAGAAACAACAACAACAACACTAATATAAAAGCGTATTAAAAAGAATCAACTGTTTTCTTTCTGAAAGATGCCTGTAAATGTCTCTTTGCAGCGCTATTAGTGTATATTAGGAGAAACAGATCTCCAGGGGAAAAAGTCAGTTACATACATACAAACATACATACATACAAACATACAGGTGAAGCTACTAAAAGCGTATTAATAAAAAAGAGAACGGCTGGCGGTCAACGCGAGATCAGCGAGATTGCGTAGGCTGCGTCAAGCAGCGAGAGAATATGTTTACCCCTTAATTAATAACTAATGTAAATATCATTATAAAATATCATTACTAAATATCATTATAAATACCATTAAATGGCTTTATTTAAAGAAACGCATTACTTTATTGTATCTGTCAAATCCCCTAGACACCCACTGCAAAAGTCCAGCCATTGTTAGACTGGTAGAAAAGTCTACAAAAACTGTAGGTTCGGCAGGGATGAATCAATTGGAACCGGCTGAAATCTACATATGTACCTGAAAACTGAAGATATTGTTTTATAAAAACATAAATGTCACAAATAGCTGAATTAAGTCATTATAATTAATCTCTTTTTGTTAATTTAAGCAATATAAAGAGTAAAAAATCCACGGTATATCTTTATGTGATACCCCTAGAAATAAATTTATTCAAATGTTTATATTCAACTATTTTTATTTAATGTTATACTTACTTTTTATTTGCAGAAATATTTATTCTAGTGATTCTTTTTAAAAGTGATATCTTCAATAGATGCCTTTGCATTATTTATATATGATTATGCATACCAAATATTTTTAAACATAAATGTGATCATCATTAAGACATGTTGAATACATGGGAATATAAAGTCTATATGCAACAGAACATATGAGACTGTCAACAAACTTCAAGAACCACTCATGCGAAACTTTCAGAATTTATCCGTTCCTTTAACTTAAATTCTTAATAAAATTCATAATTCAACAATCTGTGAATGATAAAATAAAAGCAGTAAAATGTAGATTTCCTTTAAAATAGCTATTCCAATCCACGGATGTAATTACATTTTAAAGCTATAATAAACATTTTTTCTGTAGGATCTTCAAGTGATAATACCATGTCAAGCTCACCAAAACAAGATCTCTTTTCCCTTTGAAAATTCTCCAGCCTGTTTTTAAAAGTATGGGATCCTTTTGAAAAAAATCAGATTGACATCTTTTTGAAGTCTTTCTCCCTACATATTCGTCCTGAGTTCTATTCGAAAACTTGGTGCACATTCTGCCAAATATTGCACAAAAACTATCTTCAAAACACGCATCAACAGCAATGATCTTCTCTGTAAATGGACGTAAGAGTTCTCTCCTGGCAGCTTTTGCAAAGCACACACAAACGCTATTCAAGAGGTGCAACGAACCGGTCTGGTTCTCGTGTGCAATTTGCCGTGAACATACACAGAAGCGACTGCAGTGTTTACACTTTGTCAAATTCAATTTAGGCTCGTCACTGGAACTGAAAATTTCTGTTAACTTAAACAACATTCCTCTTTACTGAGTTTCAAAAACATTTTCAATTAGGATTTAGAGGGAGATAAACCTTTTGAAATGACGAACGCGATGCATTATGGTCGTATATGATGCTCTGTGAGATTTTTCATTCCCTTAAATGTTTACTATGAATGTGAGTGGGGTTTGGGTTGGTTTTATAGCATTCGGTATGTACAACTCTACGCTTTACGAGAATGCATTTTTAATATTTTTACCTCATATATATATGAAATTAAGATTTTAACGAGGGAAATATTATATATTTCTTTTCTTTCTGAAGAAAATTCTTTAAGTAATTAAAAATTTTGTTAAATATAATTATTTTTTAGAAATTAAAGGTCTTTTCATGTAGAGATATGTACTTCAGATTGTTCAGAGATATGTAGAAAATACTTCTTTAATATTAAATTTGAAAAAAAATATATATTGATCTTTATATGTATATAAAAGGAGAAAACATATAGATATTTATTAATAAATTTTTACTTTATTGAAATTTTTTATTGATATTATTTTGATTATTATTATTGACTTGACTTTATTGACTTTTTAAAAAAATTATTGTGTTTTCAAATTAAAAAAAACATCCGTATGGTCATTAATAGGAATTATTGGTATTATTTTGCGAATTATGATGATATTTTAAAAATATTTTAACCTTAAAAATAAATTTAATAAACTTTCATAATTCTAAACACATTTTATTGTATACGGAAAGCTGTAACCATTAAATCATAAAACTATTTCTTTTATTAAATAATCTACAAACGTATCTTTTTTTGATGATTCAGAATTTCTGCTTGATATTAGAAAACATTTTTAAATTATGTAAAATTTTACTTTTAATTATTTATTGTTTATTATATGTTTCCAAAACATTTAAGTGCGAATTATTTTTTTCTCATTCCTATCATGGTTTTTATATAAAAAACGATATTTTGTTAAAAACGATTCGCAATGTCAGTTATCTTGTTTTTAAACACCAATGAATACAATTATTATGCAGATAACCAACAATAGTCCAGTGAAATAGTACATTAATTAATGAAAATATTTACATTACCAATAGTTTCAATGACACTGAATAAATATTGAAAAATAAATGCTAAAACAAAATTCAAATAATTATTAAAAATTGCAAATATTTTTTTTTAATTAAATGCTCTATATCATATATCAATTTTCGCTATTAAGTGCCAATGATCCAAACATATTTATTGGGTTGTTCCAAAAGATATCAAATTTTTAATATTAACTGATCTTCATAAAATTTATATACCTACGATTATTAAGTCAAAAGAGAGTATTACGTATTATGTATTGCTTATTCCGTGCTCTGTCTAATGCCATATTCTATTCGTGCATAGGTCCCGATTTTTTTAGAAAATCATAAACATATACAAACTTCGAAATGTAGGGTTTACTTTCTTGTATGAATATAAGCTTGGACATTCTACTACTCAAACAACAGGGAACATTAATACTACATTTGGAAATGATACAGCTAATATATTCACAAATAACATATGGATATCAGGCGATAATTTTAGAAGTTTAAAACAAGAGATATGAGCTTACAAAATAAACCCCGTGGAAGATCAGAAAGCGTCTTGCAGATCTTCCACGGGATAGATTGATGCTACCCCTAAAATTACTTTTAGAGAACATGTTGTCGATCTTTGTAGTTGGCATTGAAACAGTTTTGAAACATTTCAGCGTTTGAAAAGGTGAAAAAATTGCACAAATTGATTCCCTACTTGTTGACTGATAGGCAGAAATTGCAATGCCAGCAAATTTGCACGTCATTGGATTAACTGTATCAGTTTATGTGATGAATAATGGCTACTGTATGATAGCCGTACAATCTCAGCAACGTGGGTAGAATTGAAGGAAAAGCCTAAATAAGCCTAAATGAAAAGCCTAAATGTCGAATATACATTCAAAGAACGCAATATCGACTTTTTGGCTGAAACAAAAGGAAGACATTCTTTTTTACAGCTTCCTAGGAATAGGTCAACAAATTACTACATGTGATACAATGTGTCACCAAATTGATTTCGTCAGAACCAGTGCGGTGAATAAGATAGGTGTCATATTTCTTCATGATAAAGCACGCTCTCACGTTTCACAAGTCACTCTCCGAACACTAAACGAAATGAAATTTGAGGTTCTGCCTCATCCACTATATTCACAAGAATAGTCTACGACTGACTACCAATTAATTAAGAATTTAGAATAATCGAATTATTTTTAGAATACTTTTTAAAAATAAAACGCCTTTAGAAATTGTATAATTTAACATGGAATAATCTAACATTTGGCTCAAGTGAATTCTAATGTCTGATTAATTGGTGTCTCTTGCAGAAAAATATCCAAGACCTCAGACATTAAATGGATAAGAATCTGTAACTTAATCCTTTGAAATGAATTATCTCTTTAGATTGAATACCATAAACGTGTATGGACATAATATCCATGTTGTTTAATGTGCATAACAACCATTAATCTTTGCATGGACAACTAACAATTGGCCTAACGCTAATTAGGGAATCTTGTGTAGTTCTCCAAGTATGAAGTGAATCGTGAAATTGAAGTGAGATAAAGACAGATTCATTTGTAATTAACTGTCTGTGAAATGGAAGACATTTGCAATCGTAGGAAGTTGATTGCTTGTGACAAGAAACTACGTAATAAAGACACTTCTTCAGTTAAAAGATATGCTGATGACTTGCGTTTCTGTTTCGTTATATTGAATGTGGTCATGATAAGATCATCAATAGAATTATTTTTTTTTTCATGAAACATTTATTATCAGACATTCATTCATCAAACATTTATTATTTATTGATATTCACTAGAAAAAATCAAAGAAAATGTTTTTCATGCCATAAAAGATCCTTGTGAAAAAGATTATCTTTAAGATATAACTTAATAAAAAAAATTGATTTTCATTCTAATCACCTACAAAATCTTACTTTTTTTTATGAAGAATGATATATTTGATATAATAAACATTTAAATCTTAAAAATGAAAAATTAGTTTTTACATTAAATAGATTATAAACAGCTTCATCAATAAGCCAGATTTTGTTCCTATCGTAAAAAGAACAACAATTGTAAGTTGTATACAATTATTCATTCAAGTATTTCGTAACGTAAAAATGTAAATAAAAAAGTTATTAGCTGTTCAGCGCATAAAGACGCGTTAATATTTATTACAAAATAAAAATAATCAAATAAAAGTTTCACTTTAAATGAAAGAGAACTTCATGCCTGGTTGTTAAAACAAATTAAAAAACTTTAAATATTTACTTTTAACAATATTACAAATTGCTCTAACAACTAAAATAATATCTTTCACACGTTAAAACTGTTTTTTTTCCTTAGCCTTTTAATTAACAGATTAAATGATAATCACCCAAACAATCATTACTGTCATTTCAAAACGATTTTTTTTTAAAGCAAAAGCCTTTTTTACCTTACCATAAATTTACTAACGGTACAAAGTAGATCATCCCCCTCTTGACAGAACATTAATTATTTTGTAAAACTTTGTAAAAAAAACTCTCTCAAGGCAAAGAATAATATGAACCCAACTCTTTTCGCGAAACAAGCTATAAGAATTAAAAATTTCAAATAGTAGTTTATCACGCTACAAGAAATTTGTATACAGCAATCATTAAGCTTGCATTTCAGGTTAGCAGAAATGTAAGTTTTGTGCCCATAATTGGAGGAAAAAGTGGTGATATTTTTTTTCTTTCATAAATTAAGCGTCTCGCTTAGGTTTTGAAATATGACGATGTAATGCCTTTTATTAAAATGTTTTTTTCTCTGTATCTCTTATGTTTAATCCAGGCGAAAATTTCACATGTGTATCTCGAAAAATAATGACCTTGCCTAGTCGACTTACGGCATTTGGTTGTTTGCTTACTACAATTTGCGTCGCATGCTACTCTGTATTTATAGTCTGGTAAATTTATAGCTGTATAAATATTTACTGTAAAACTCTGCAAATATTAATGTAGTATTATCTTTGAAAGGGAAGAAACATTGTGTGACAAAATAAATTCTGTTCATTTCACAGTGTTTTCATTCTAAGGAAGAAACCTTGTTTGATTAAATATGTTTTATATAAAACAATAGTTTAAAAATTTTTTCTTTACATAGTATTTCATTAATCATTTACATTATCATGCAGACTATTATTTAATTTGGTGAATTTGATTTGATTTTAAAAATAATTTAAAATTAAAAGTTGGTAAAAAAAAACTAGGTAATTTTTTACAGGTATTAAAATTTTTTCGATTAGGTATTTTTGCAGTGAGAATACTGCATATTGAATTAAGTGTGGTGAATTAATTATAAAAAGGACGCAGAGCTTTAAAAGGTTTTTCAAATTTAATAATATTTTTGGTGGTCAAAATAATTTCTACATTAATATGAATTTAATTTCACATATAATTTCAATATACCCCTTTGATAAAAGCTACAAAACCACTGTTAGGTTCTTTTATTAGCTCTTTGACTCTTATTATTAATATTATTTCAATTTCAAGTCAGTGACTTGTGAAATCGCATCTAAAAATATATATGTAGAAGAAATAAGCTCATTGCGGAATAGAGGGAAACGACGCCGATCATTTCCTAACAAAAAAATGAGGCCTCTGTTTTACAGTTAAATAACCAGGAGTTGCGCCTTGCTACAAGGGGCCATTCCATTAAGACGATATTTAAAAAGACCCTTGGGTGCTGCTTCTTTGAGGAAGAAGCTGCTAGAAACAGTCGCAAGCCCTGGTACGATCCTATTCATGATATCCCTGAATGACCTAGAGAAAATTCGATAGCATTGCTACGACTTTTCTGTGGTCACGATTATCTCCGCAAGCACCTTCACAGAATTAAACTGACTCCTGGTCCCCTATTTGTCAGTGGTTCGGAATCCACGACAAACTGTATGTCCCAGTCTAATTAGCCCAAAGTGTGAACAAAATGACCGTACAGCGACAAACCAAACCTGTATGATAATCAGGAAGAAATGGATATATCTCACCTTGCTACCTGTTCAGCACTGCTTAATGTTCCTTTATGGAAGCGTTATGCACGACGTAAGTCGGTGGATTAAACTGATGTCATTTGTTTCTATCGGGTTCTTGTAAATTTTTATTTTTTATGATATCTGTTGTCCTGTAAATTTGCCACTGGAAATGAAAAAAAAATTATGATTATGACGCACTCTAACTTTTAAGACACGTGTTTAAATTAAAGACTATATTTAATTATATATATTTTTTAACTTGTAAATTTCCGTACACTGTTTATCTTTCATTAAAAAGTAAGCTTCTACCTATACAAAATTTCCATCATTCCCTTATTTGTACTTTAATTCCCTTATTTGTATTTCATTTTTTGCCACCGTTTATTTTTTTTTATCTTCATCTAGTGCATCCAACTGATAGCTGCCTAAAAACAACCTCCTGGCTCACGCCTACGATGCTAAAGAAATGATATGACATTAAGCAGGTCAAAATGAGCAGTGAGATCAGAAACAGAAGCCGTTTGTTATCGAATATCTTTCCTAAGAAGATAAAATGCAGTCAAGTAGCATAGATATGTTAACGTAGATAAGCAGATATGGACATCAAATATTGGTTCTTCTTTTGATGTGTTCATATCTGATTGTTTGGGTAGAAATTCAAACTTTTATTTAGTCTCAAAAAAGTAAAGATAAACTAAAGAACATTATACGTGAAGTGGTAAAATGAAACTGGATTCTTTGTTAATGTTTGCCATTAGGATTTGTTAGTGCTACAATTTTCTAGAAAATAACATGTGATATATATTAGGAAGGGTTTTGATGCAGGTGGGAGACTTTCTATCTTATAAAGTTTTCTTAACAATAAAAGTATTGTTCCAAATAATTCTAATAATTTCTTAATTCATAATTAGTAGTGTACCATGCATTAATAACATCTGCATTAATATTTTGTGTTTTAGTAAAATATTTTGTTTTAATAAAATGTATTTATTCATTATTATTTTTTGAAAATTGATAATTTCAAATGCAATAAAAATTATTAAATTTTTGCATTTGGAATTTTATTTTTGAATTATTTAATTTTCGTATTATTTAATTTTATCGTATTATGTTTTTTAATATAAAGAATTATTGAATTACAAGTAATTTCTTTTAAAGCAATACTTTTTTTGAAAGAACAAAAACTAGACACGGAATATTATTACAATTAACATGAATTAATTTCTTATTTTAGAAGATTCTTTGCTTGCTGTGCTACAATTTATAATTATTCATAAAATATATTTTTGTATATGAGAAATATATATTAAAATTTGTTTTGGTAATCATGGTGAAACCAAATTTAAAATGAAGACTTTATTTTTTATTTATTTGTTTTAGATATTGGTTTTAAAAATAGAAAATATACCTGTGTAGTCAAATATATTTCCAAAGAACACTATTTATTTATTTTTAAAATACATCAAATTTCCTCGAAATATATTTTATTAAAATATATATTTTATGAATATAAACATTTATATCTTTTATAGGAAATTCTCTCTAAACTATTATATTCGACATAGTGTACCCTGCACAGCTTTTTTTATATTCTTATTACAGCTTATTCTTACACAGCTTCTTTTTCACTTGTAAATTTTCCTGTGTAAACTTCATTTTTGTAATGATGGGATAGAATTGAAATTTGTTTTATGAACTTTCAGATTTCGTAAAATAAATATATTTGTATTGATATGAGCAACTTATGAAAGGAATTTAAAAAAAAATATATATATATCAACTTTTTACAATTTAAAAAAAAAAAAAATGTGTAATTATTTTGCTGTTACTCCATTTCAGAAGTTAATAAATATCATAATTTCAATATGACATTTTATTTTCATTAAAATAAAGTATATGGAATTCCTTCTTATTTTTGAAGCTCTGTAGAAATAAATTTTATCTTATTTAAATATTAAAGAAGCTAAATATCCTATATGTTTAATATTTTAAATGTTTAAATAAATTTTAAGAGGAAGGATTTTACTAATAGCTTGATACAGACAATAATTTCTGATAAACTTTAATTAAATAATAAATTATTCCTTTATTTTTAGGCAATGAAATTTTAGTACATTGTTATTAATATGGCTTTCAATTTTTTCCGTATATTAAATTTTTATTATATATATTTTTTTAATTTTAATATTTGTTATTTTGTAATGTTTTCCAATTTTTTTATGGTATAGCTAAAAATTTTTTAATCTAGTTTTTGAATGCTTTCTATAATATTCAGTAGCATAACTATACCACTGAGTCCCGTGGAAAATATTTAGAATGGGGGCCCCCCTTCCTGCAAAGTAGTGTTTCTTTTCAATAAAGCACCACCTAATATACGTATTATTTTTAGTTGATATTATGAACTTTTAATTTAAAGGGGGGTAGGTATTAAATTAAAAATACCGGGGTTGTTAAATAAAAGTCTGATTTATTAAAGTTTCTATTTTTGGGATTTCTGCTTAGTAAAAATATCAAAGACAGCATCATAGTTCAAGATTCGAGCTATATACTATTCGATGTATAGAATACCAAATTGTAATCTGTCTTGTCCCATTGAATTTTTTAAAGGTTTTATCAATTTAATTTCGAGAATGATCGCTCAGCACTAGCCGTAGTCACAAGAATTGTTACAAATAACATAAATGAAATGCAGACTTCAAGAAATCTTGAAAAGATAAAATTAATCATTGTAATTAATAAATCAGTAAGTTACCTTATGAATTTTTTTTT
Organism: Caerostris darwini; assembly: GCA_021605075.1. NCBI lineage: Eukaryota > Metazoa > Arthropoda > Arachnida > Araneae > Araneidae > Caerostris > Caerostris darwini. Next base: position 37,732 of record BPLQ01009016.1, read on the forward strand.
GTTTCATGTATAAAAGTGGTGGTTCCTTTATTCATAGCTGCACTGCTCTAGCCGGAGCCGGTGGCAATTTGCCCGTTTTGCCACCCTATTGTTATGCCACTGATTTTATTATTTCTATTTTTATTTTTCAAGTATTTTAATTTAAAATAATCTTAAATTGGGACAAAAACATTAAATTAAAAAAAATTGTTTTTCCTCATTTACATTTGTTAATTGTCAAATAGTTAAATTTTTTTCATTAATAAATTTAATCAGTCAATTAATCTGAAATCTGAATGCAGAATATATAATCATCTCTCAATGATTTTACCAAAAAAATTCACAAAAAGCTTATTGCTTCACAAATGTCAGCTTTATTTTCATATGAGGTGTAAAACCTAAAAACCAGACTAAAAGAAGCCTCTAAAGAAAAATAATTTCGAAAGATAAACATACACTAAGATACTGTGTTGTTATTTTTTTTTCTTGCAATGCATCGCTAATATATGGGGTTGAAACCTCACAAAAATTTTTGAATTCATTACCACCTTGCTTATAAAAATCACCTCTTTTCAAGATCTCTTGATGGCAGCAGATTTCCTCTTTGCTGATGAAGTTTATGGATGCACGTAAAAAATATCAGTTTGAGAAAGGTCAAATGGCAAAAAGAAAACGAACGGAAATCAATTTGGAATACTTCTTTTCAAATGCATGGATATATATCATGCATTCCAAGTTTCTTCCCCAGAGGTAATTCTCCTCTTAAGATTGGTGGAAAATCTAAAAATAATTTTTTTCCTTCAAGATTTTGCAAGCTATAGTAAGTATTTCTTACGCTGATCACTTTCTCTGGTATATAAATTGAAATGTATTCCATCACAGTTTTCAAAATCGTTGGGAAGTTTTTTTGGAACTAAACATTTTAAACATAAATTTATTTTCTGTACCTCGGTTTTTTGAATCTATATGGCATTTTGATGCGCGTGCATTTTGTTGGATGTTTATTTAATATGTAACATTATTATTATTTTTTATTTTTGTTCGAAGTAAACAAAAGTTATAGTTTGTTTACTGATGTTTATAGATGATCATCTTTCGAAACATTTATTTAAAAAAAAATGTTGGTAACTGAAACCACTTCCTTGATAAAATATTCAAAAGTATTTTCATTGGTTGTTTAAGAGCTTAAATAATTTCACTTACTAAAAATATTTTGTTACTTTGGGATTGATATCATGTAATGTTGGAAATATTTGAGAAAATCTTAAATATTTGAAATTTATTAATAAGCATTATTTCTAGTGTTTCGTAATCTTAGTATTTAAATTTATATTTGGAGTGTACTACATTGGCATTACAAGAACTGTAAATGTAAAAGAAAAAAATATTTTATGCTATGAAAAATCCTTTTAATTAATAATTATTGTAAAATTTATCCAATTAAATGATGTAAAATAAACTGTTTTAGAGAATGTTGGAAATATTTGAGAATGTCATGAATATTTAAAATATATTAATAAACATTCTTCCTAGCATTTCTTACTCGTGTTATTTAATGTAAAATTTGGAGCTTACTGCATTGTCTTTCCAAGAAATATAACTAATATCATAGCTATGAAAAAGTATTTTTGAATTAAAAAGATGTTAGCATTTAGCTATTAAATTATATAAAACAAGCTGTTTAGAGAATGTTGCAAATATTTGAGACCATCTTGAATATTTGAAATATATTAATAAACATTGTTTCTAATATTCCTTAATCCTTATTTAATTTAAACTTTCGGTAGAGTACTGCATTGTCTTTACAAAGACTATTACTTTAAAAGAACAAGTTATTTTAAGCTGCGGAAAAATACTCGTATTTTAATTAATAATTATTGTAAAACTTAGCAATTAAATGATTGTCAGAGATAAACTGTTTAGAGCATAAAAAATGTATGGAGTCTTTTAATAAAGTTGAACTTAAAGAAAATTAAAATAAAATATACATTAAAAAAGGAGATTGGATAAGTAATATCATAGTTAGTTTATTGCTAGCAAGGAGTATAATTAAGTCAAAGTGTGTTTTTAATTGTTTAAATGAAGTAAGACTCTGTATTTTTTTCTGTGTAATTTAAACATTTTATTTCATTAAGGTATCACACCTTATAAAGTGTTATAATGGGCTATATTTCATACTAAATTACCTCTTTAATTAAAAGTTATTTACATTTATTTAAAAAGTTGTTGATTTAGATAAAATATTTTACTTACACTTTTCAAAACTGGAATGACTAACTACTCAGATTTGTAACCATCAACTTTTATTAAACGATTTTCCTTTTATATTAGGACAAAAAATACAAATTTCCATTATTTCAAGAATTTTATTTTGTTATTTTGAAATTTTGGAAAATTAAGAATCTTTTTCAATGATTTAGCAGTTTCTGAATTTTAACTGTAATATATAAATCTATACTTACTATTATGAAGTACACTCAAGAGCCAAAACATTATGACCACATGTCAATAACGAGTTGGCCCACCTTTGGCGTGCAACACAGCTTCAACCCGCCTTGGCGTGGATTAATACCACCACTTAATTCCAGTTAAATACCACTTCCACCTGATCACGTGCCTTCCACGTCATCCAGGCGCGTTCATTGCAAAATAAAGGGGTGGTCATAATGTTTTGGCTCTTGAGTGTATGACATTCAGCAAACACATTATGCACATAAATAATCCATGCAATTTTGCAAAGATTTTAGTAAATAATAATGTAATAGATTAGAAATATGAAAAACATATTTTTTATGTTGTTTTTCATAATTACAAAATTATTTTGTATATTATAAATATTTCAGTATGGGCCTTAATTTATGTATCCATGGCGACTGATTAGTCCGGTGCATTTATATTGCATACCCTTCACTCTTACTTACTTTTTCATCTCATGTTTTTTCTTTGGTGGATTCTAAGTTTAAATGACAATCATCCATTGAATATAAGGAGGCTGAGAAGGGCAAAAAGCTACAAAGAGCATTTACAATGTGATAAAAGGAAGTTTTCAGCCAGAAATAAACAACATCTACAATGTCATGTAAACTATTTGTCATTGTGAATGACAATAGATGGCGCCACGACCAAGAGGCTCTGCCATAACACTTCCTCCTGTAACTCCATATAAGGCGAATGCTTATACGGGCATGAAAAATATAACAGCAAGGGCAGAAGAAGGAACGCGAGTGTGGTTGGCGGGCAGTTGCTAAAAATACGTATCGTTGGAATGTGAATAAATACTTTATATATCAACTGAAAGTGTGCTTATTTATGAGAACGGAAAAAGGTGACAACAAGTTATTATCAGAAGTGGGATTTAGGATCTACAATCAGACAGGAATTACGTTTTGAGTAGTGAAGGAAAAAAGGTAAATGATTTCCTTTCTACGTTGAAGTTTAAAGAATAAATGTTTTTAAGTATTGAATATTTCTTTCAAGTTGATATATATGTTTAAAGTATTTCTCAAGTATTAAAGTATACTCAAGTATAAGTATCAAAATGTCGTTCCTTGAAAAAGGTCGTAAAAGTGATCTTATAGAATTAGAAACAGAACTCGGTGTAACGATTCCACCGGAAGCTGTTATAGCTAATATTAAAAGATTAATAACAAGTAGTGAAAATTATAACGACGAATTTGTTAAGCAAATTTTCGAAAGAATAATTGAGGAAAGAATTAAAAGAGAGGAAAATGAAAGGTTAGAAAAGCAAAGAACTTTTGAATTGGAAAAATTAAAAGTGCAAAACGAAAATAAAGTTATGAACCAAACGTCAACTGAATATGATACTAATGCTCCGGAAGTAAACAAATCAGTTGATTTAAGAAATCTCATACAGAGATTTAATCCGAAGGAAGGAGATATAATGTCATTCTTAATTTTATTTGAACGGCAGGCAAAGCGAGTGGGTATAGAGGAAAACGATTTTGTATTCCATTTATTAGGATTGCTACCCTTTGAAATTACCCAACTAATCGCTAGAGAAGCTGAAGAACAAGCTAATGAATATGTATTTGTTAAGAATCTACTGTTAAAGAGATTTAAATTAAGCCCAGAAATATTTCGCCAGAAATTTATCAATCATACTAGGGATTCTAAAGGTACGTGGACAGATTTCGTTTTCGAAATAAGTAATTATTTTAACGAATGGTTGCAAGGATTAAAAATTAATGATTTCGATTCCTTAAAAGAATTAATTATAACAGATCAGTTGAAAAAACGGGTTCCAGATTTTATGCGAGAGCATTTTATTGATACATGGCCTACGTATGTAAATCCGAAAGAGTTCGCAGGAATATTAGACGAATACGAAAATGTTCGTATCGGAATGAAAATAAATAATGAAAGCAAGAATAATAAATTTAGAGGTCATTGGGATGACGCAAGAAATTATTCGCGGTTATCAAATTACCATAAAAGTGGATTCCAAACTAATAGATGGAAAACAAAAATGCTATAAGTCATAAATTAAATGAGAAAGAAAACTCGCGTACATATGTTGATAGTCATAAATTATTTAATCCATCTAAGTGTTTTTCATGTAATTTATTCGGGCACATCTTAAAAAATTGCCCAAATCCTTGTACTTTATGTGGTTTAAAGGGGCATTCAAAAAAATATTGCTCAAAGAATAAAAAAGATATTAGTTTAAGTGTGATTGACCATGAGTCGTCCGTAACTGCTGACAAGTATTTGAGAAAGGCTACAATTAATAATCGTTCTGTTAGTTGTTTGCTAGATACTGGTGATTCTTCTTGTTTATTGAAAGAATCGCTTGCAGAACGTCTAGGAATTAATATGACGCCTTGCAAAAAAGATCTTTATTCCTTTGGGAATCAAAAATGTCCAGTCTTGCAGAGTTTAGGAGCAGCAGTCGTAGATGTTCAAATAGGTGAAGTAGTGGGAAATGATATTCCCGTTTTAATTGTTCCAGATTCGGCTCAACCAGTTGATTTGTTAGTCGGGCGCACCTTTTTAGATTTAACATATATTGCGTATGCTAGGGTTGGGGATATTTTGCATATCGGTTATGCAAAAGATTACCCATTTATTGGATTAAACTGCATCGAAGAAACGCCACGTATTAAATTGCAAGTGGAGGAAACTACGAAAATAATAAATAATGGCATAAATTTTGTAAAGGCGAAAACAGAACAAATAAATAATGGGTTAATTATGATGCAGAGAAATGAAAGAAATTTTAATTCTTTGTTAGAAATAAAAGAAGATAAAACTATTATACCAATTATTAATATTTTATGTAAGGAAATAATTTTAAAAGAAAATCAGAACATTGGAAATGTAGAATTAGTGGGGGAGGTCAACTTGGAAGCAGATTTAAATTATGTTAATCTGATTAATGACACTTCTTCAGTAGAAATATTAAATGTTAGTACAGATAGTGTAGAGCGAAATGCTATAAGCTTAGAACAAATAAAAGTTAATAAACACTTAACTGAACAACAACAGAAGGACATTGTTGATTTGTTGAATGAGTATAGAGACTGCATTAAACATATCGGAATTAGGATGTACAGGACTGATAAAAATGGATATTAAAGAAGTTGAGGGTTCAAAACCTGTATGTATGAAACCGTATAGAACAATTGCAGCCGAAAGAAAAGCAATTAAAGAAATCGTTAATGAATGGAAAGAACATGGTATTGTGAAAGAAACACGTTCACCATATTCATGCCCTGTTCTTTTAGTGCTTAAGAAAACTGGGGAAAATCGATTAGCTATTGACTATAGAAAACTAAATAATCAGACGATCAATGGTAAATTTCCTCTTCCCAAAATTGATGATCTTTTAGAAAAACTACATGATTGCAGTCTGTTTACAACTCTCGATTTGGCTCATGGGTATCTACGAATCCCGTTGACAAAAGAAGCCAAATTAAAAACTGCATTTATCACACCAGATGGAACTGGACAATTTGAAATAATGATATTTGGATTAACAAACGCACCAGCAGAATTTCAACGGTTAATGTACCATACTTTAGGTGGCTTATGCAATATAATATTAATACTTTATATATCAACTGAAAGTGTGCTTATTTATGAGAACGGAAAAAGGAGACAACAGTCATGAGACCTTGTAATGACAGTTCGTTTATGAACCTAAAGTGCATAAACATACAAAGTGTATCAGCAATGAGATACAATGAGGTCTACAAAGAGATCCATATGTATGGGAAGCAGCCTTATTTACAATGGCAATCCGTCAATTCCGATGAAAATTTTATTGTGAGGATTTCCTTAGCTCTTCATCATAAAGGCATTCTTGGTGTTGTTGACAATATATTGTTGTCACAATGCATCGATAGTGTGAAGAATGCATCATTGTTTATTGTTAAACTTTAGATCAGTTTTAATAATCATCATCTCGTATAGTGTCATGAGATGGCTCCATGTTTGAAAGTTGTTTTGGTTTAGTTGTGTTCTATTATCCCTAACGTTTGCACCAAGAATTTTGCAGCCTTATATTATAACGTTTAACCAAATTTAAATCCAAATAAATAGTTTCAATGTAACCCATTTTAACGATAATTTTTGTGTGAACAATGTACCCCGTATTCCTGTAATGCATGCCATAAATAGCATACAGACAGGCGATCAGAAAGAGATATTGCAATCTGGAGGACTTTCCGAAATTACTCCGTGCATTTGCTTGTCATATTGGTGAAAACTCCAGAAAATTTCCTCCAAACCGTCTGACTATCGACACGAGTCACTTAAAATATTGTCCCATATCCATTGAGTCCCCCTCATTTCTGAAAGGGATTGTATCAGGTGCCGGCAGCAAATTAGAAACTTATTCGTCCGGCTTCTAGCTACATACATTACCATTCAAAGACGAGTATGCTAATTATGATTTAAAAACAAATTTTTTCAATCTATTGAAAACAATAATTTATGAAAACTTGGGTTTATTTATAATTAAAATCATTCAACGATCTTAAAACTACTTACGTGATCATATATATTATAGTAAAAAAAAAATCTTTTGATTTTTTTCTCTTCATTTTTGGAAATGAAATAATTTCAGTTGATTTACATTTCGAATATTTTAAAACTTATTTTCGGCTACTCTAAAAGACACTGTCATATAGTCTTTCAAAACAGAAAGTTATTTTTTTTTTTAGAGAACAAAGTTAAAGAACGGAACTTTTACAAGAAAAAAAATGTCCTTTTTTTGCTCGAACTTTCAAAAAAAAAAATGTCGGATTTGATTTATATTGTGTAAAAAGTCCATATTTATTTTCAAAGCAAAGAAAACCCGCCTAGAATAAGAATTGAAGAAGGCAAGCATAAGAGTATTTTTTCCATACATAGCTTCAGGTCAGGGATTGGTTTTATGAAAGTACAAAATAATGTTACAAATTTAATATCAAATTAAATTTCAAGTACACTATGATTTGATTTAAGAATCATAGTGTATTTGAAATAGTGAAATATGATTTAATTTTTTGAAATAAATACACTATGATTAAATTTCAAATACACTATGATTTCAAAATATGTTTCTCTTTATGAAATGTATCATCCATTGAAAACATTTTTAGCGAATTTCCTTGAACATTTTATAATTCAGTTAAGCAAGAGTTTCTCTTATAGGAATACTTTTTTTTTTTTTTTTTTTGGTATTTGAGTTGCTTTTTAATTTTATGAGGAACATGTTTTGCCAATTTAGCATTATAATTCAATATGAAAGCAATTTTATAAGTACAGCATGCTTACGAAACACAGCTCATATGGATATTCTATTAATAAATCTAATATATGCAGTTATAATTTTTATAAACTCTGAATCCATGCTGTATTTCAATGAATTTACTAAAAAGGTTCACAAAAAAAGCTTATTGTTTCACAAATGTCCTCAAATGTATCATCATACGAGTAAGAAAACCCAAATGCAGATTAAATGAAAGCCACTAAAGAAATGAAATTTCCAACAAATAAACATAATCCACGGTATTGATGGGTTTTTTTTTACGCAATGTATCTGAATATATCTGGCTGAAACCTCACACTATTTTTCGAATTCATTACCACTTTCCTTCAAAAAAATCACTTCTTTTCAAAATCTCTTGATGGCAGCAGATTTCCTCTTTGCTGATGAACTTTATTGGTGCATGTAAAAAAATATCAGTTTGAGAAAGGTCAAATGGCAACAAAAAAGCGAACGGAAATCAATTTGGAATATTTCTTTTCAAATGCATGGATATATATCATGCATTCGAACTTTCTTCCCCAGTGGTTATTCTTCTCTTAAGATTGGTGGAAAATCTAAAAATTATTTTTTTCCTTCAAGATTTTGCGAGCTATAGAAAGTATTTCATACGCTGATCACTTGCCCTGGTATATAAATTGAAATGTATTCCATCACAGTTTTCAAAATCGTTGCCAAACTTTTTTTTTCAACTAAACATTTTAAACATAAATTTATTTCCTGTACTTCGGTTTTTTTTTTTAATCTACATGGCTTTTTGATGCGCTTGTATTTTGTTGGATGTTTATTTAATTTGAAACTTTTTTTTTTATTTCCGTTCGGAGTAAATAAAAGTGATAGTTTGTTTACTGTCGTGATCATCTTTCGCAACCTTTTTTAAAAGTGTTTGTAAACTGAAAATGGTAGTTGATAAAATATTCAAAAGTTTTTTTATTGCTTGTTTAAGAACTTAAATAATTTCATTTACTGAAAATGTTTAGTCACTTTGGGGTTGAATTTCATGTAATGTTGGGATGTTTTAAGAATATCACAAATATTTGAAATATATTAATAAACATTATTCCTGGTGTTTCTTAATCACGATATTTAATTTAAAATTTGGAGAGTACTGCATTGGTTTTGCAAGAACTATAACTTTGAAAGAACATATTATTTTAATCTATGAAAAAATGTATTTAATCAATAATTAAATTGCAAAATTTAACAATTAAATTACATAAAATAAACTGTTTAGAGAAAAAAAATTGTGAGACTTTTTAAAACAGTTGACTTAAAAAAATATTTCAATAAAATAATATCTGAAAGTGATTACGATAGATTACATCAGCGAATTAGAACCTTGGTATTGTTGCTCTCAACTGCGTACTTTAAAATTCAACTATGAGTATGTTAACTTTTAATTCTTTACAAAACATGTTTTTCAATACGGATTTTTGTCACTTTACTAGAAACAATAATTTGTGAAAAATTGGGCTTATTTACAATTAAAACCATCTAAAATCTTAAAAAGTACTTGTGATCATATGTATTATATTCGTTGCTGAATTTCAACATTTTTTTTTTTTTTTTACTTTCGAAAATGAAATAACTTCTGTTGATTTACATTTCGAATATTTTAAAACTTATTTTCGGCTACTCCAAAACACACTGTCATACAGTCTTTCCAAAACTGAAAGTTATTTTTTTAGAGAACAAAGTTAAAGAACGGAACTTTTACAAGAAAAAAAATGTCCCTTTTTTGCTCAAACTTTTAAAAAGAAATTCTGTCCGATTTGATTTGTATTGTGTGAAAAGTCCATATGTACTTTCAGAGCAAAGAAAGCCGCCTAGAATAAGAATTGAAGAAAGCAAGCATAAGAGTATTTTTTCTATACATAGCTGCAGGTCAGGGATTGGTTTTAGTTTGCTTTTCTTGATGACTCCAAATGTGTAGTAGGAAAAAAAGAGATTATTTTTAAGGTAATGTTTTTGTTTTATTATGATGAAAGTACGAAGTAATGTTACAAATTTAATATCAAATTAATTTTCAAATGCACTAAAAATATGTTTCTCTTTATGAAATGTATCCTCTACTAAAGACATTTTTAGCGAATTTCTATGACCATTTCAGAATTCAGTTAAGCATGTGTTTTCTCTTGTAGGAGAATTTTTTTTTGCGGTATTTGGGTTGCTTTTTAACTTCATGAGATATGTTTTGTAAATTTAGTGTTATAATAAAACAGGACATCAATTTTATATGTACAATATGATTACAAAACATAGTTAATAAAGACATTCTTCTAATAATTGTAAATTATGCATGTTAATAATATGTTATACATAAATTTCATTTATATTGAGGATTTACGTTTGGGTGTATTTATACTGAATGCAGTCGTGATACGATCATCGATAGCATTACATTGTTCGTTCATGAAATACATTTATTTATTTATTAATATTCAATAAAAAAAATGTTAAAAGATGAAAATGTTATTCATGACATTAAAGATCCTTGTGACAAAGAAATTATCTTTATAATCCAAATTGATTTTGAAGTTATTATATGAAGAAATAACTTTATAAAAAAAATTGGGTTAATTCTTTTATTAAAGTGTTTACTAATTAATCACACACAGAATTTTGCTTTTTACGAAGGGTTAATCATTTTATACAATAAGCACTTAAATCTTTAAATTGTAAAATCAATTTTTACATTAAATAAATTATAAACAGTTTCACCTATATGCTGAATTTTATCATAAAACATCAACAGTTGTAAGTTGTATTTATTATCCGAATATAATATGCAGTTAGACAGGCAACTTTTCATTCAAGAACTGTGTAACGTTAAAATGTAAAAAAAAAACAAGTTATTAATTGTTGAGAACACAAAAAAGCGTTAATATTAATTACAGATTAAAAAAATAAATAAATAAATAAAAGTTTCACTTTAAAAGATTTAAGATTAATATTTTTGAAGTGTTCAGTTATCCCAGTGACTACAACGCTTGGTTGTTAAAACAAATTGAAAAACTTTACAATAGTAACCTTTAATAATATTACAAATTGCTCTAACAACTAAAATAATATCTTTCTCATGTTAAAAATTGTATTTTTTCTTCATCATTTTTATTAACAGACTAAACGATAATCACCCAAACAATAATTACTGTAATTTCAAAATGATAGTTTTTCTTTGAAAGCAAACGTTTTTTTAACTACCTTACAATAAATTTACTAACGGTACCACATATACCACCCGCTTCTTGACAGGACATTAATTATTTTGTAAAACTTTATAAAAAAATACTCTCTCAAGGCAAAGCGTTTTGAGAACCCAACCTTTCTTACGAAACAAGCTATAAAAATTAAAAATCTCAAATAATAAGAGTTTATCACGCAGCAAGTAATTTGTATACAACAATCAATAAGCTTGTATTTCGTGTTAGCAAAAAATGTGAGTTTTGCGCCCATAATTGGAGGAAAAAGTGGGTGATATTATTTTTTTCTTCATATTTAAAACGTTTCGCTTAGGTTTTAAAATATGACAGGGTGATGTCTTTTATTAAAAAGCATTTTTTCTGTATCTCTTATGTTTAATCCAGGCGAAAATTTCGCATGCGTATCTCGAAAAATAATGGCCTTGCCTAGTTGACTTAACGGCATTTGGTTGTCTGCTTACTACAGTTCGCGTCGCATGCTACTCTGTATTTATAGTCTGGTAAATTTATAGCTGTGCAAGTATTTTCAGTAAAACTCTGCAAGTATTAATGCTGTATTATCTTTTACGGGATGAAACACTGTATGACAAAATAAATTCTATACATACAATTTACAGTGTTTTCAATCTAAGGACGAAACCTTGTTTCGTGAAATATGCTTCATAAGAAGCATTAATTTTGAAGTTTTTTCTGTACTTACGTATAAACGGTACCTTGGCGACAGACTTGGCGGTTTTAAGTGTCGCCAATCTTTATTATTTGGAATAAAAATATTTTGAAAGCGTTTTGATTTTAAATGAAGTGTTTCATATATATTTTATTATTTGGAACAAACATTTTAAGTGTAGATTGGCGCCAAATCTGTAGCTGCGGTTGGCGCGTGTGCTCTTTATTGGCGCAACTGTCGCCAAGGTACCGTTAATACGTCAGTACCGTTTTTTCTTTAGGTATTATTTTATTAATCGTTTATATTATCATATACGCTATTATTTAATTTGGTTAATTTATTTGATTTTAAAACTTATTGTTATTTTAAAAATTTGTAAAAAAATTGTCATATTCCGATTATTTATTTTTAGAGTGACAACTTATATTTGAAACTGCGTACTGAGGTAAGAGTGGTGGATTAGTGAAAAATAAAGGGCCGTCCTTTAAAAAGTTAATGAATTTAGTAATTTTATTTTGGCGATAAAAATAATATTTACTTCAGCATGCATATAATTCCACATACAATTTCTAAATAACTCTTTGATAAAAGTTGCTGATTTAGTGTTAGGTTTTTTTTTTAGCTCTTTGTGTTTTATTGCGGTTTTTTTTTTTCAGTATAAAGTCGGTAACTTGTGAAAACTCATCTAAATATATATTTTTATACACGTGCTTTTCTCATGAATCAAATTAAAGCAATAATTTATAATTAATTTTTTTTAAATCTGAAACTCAAATTTAAAAGCCCATGTACTTTTAGATTTAAGAAAAACTGTATATCTGTGTATCGATATTTCTGCATTATTGAACATTTTTGTATTATATGTCTGTATCATTTTTCTATCGTAAAAAAAGAACAACAAATATAATTTGGATATACCATCCGAATATAATTTGCAGTTAGACATATAAGTTTTCATTTAGTTATATCGTAACACTAAAATGTAAAAAAAAAAAAAAAAAAAAAAAAATGTTAAATCTTCATCATATAAAAAAGACATTAATATTAATTAAAAAAATAAATAAATAAATAAAAGTTTCATTTAAATATCTTGGAATGATTTTCGAAATGTTCACTTATTACAGTGACTACAACGCCTGGTTGTTAAAGCAAATTGAAAAACTTTAAATATTAACCCTTTAATAATATTATAAATTGCGCTAACAATTAAAATAATATCTTTCTCACTCAAAAAATTCTATTTTTTTAGCATTTTAATTAAAAGTCTAAATGATAATCACCCAAGCAATAATTACTGTGATTTCAAAATATATTTTTTTTCTTGAAAGAGAAATATTTTTAACTGCCTTAACATAAACATACTAACTCTATAACATAAACCATCCGCCTTTTGACAGGACATTAATTATTTTATAAAACTATGTAAAAAAAATTCTCTTTTAAGGCAAAGAAGTTTGAGAACCCAACCCTTTTCATGAAACAAGCTATAAAAATTAAAAATCTCAAATAGTTAGAGTATATCACGCGACAAGAAATTTGTATACAGCAATCATTAAGCTTGTATTTCATGTTAGCAAAAATGTAAGTTTTGTGCCCATAATTGGAGGAAAAAGTGGTGATACTATTTTTTTCCCGCATATTTTAAGCGTCACGCTTAAGTGTTGAAATATGACAAGGTAATGCATTGTATTAAAAGTTTTTTTCTGTATCCCTTATGTTTAATCCAGGCGAAAATTTCGCATGCGTATCTCGAAAAGTAATGACCTTGCCTACTTGACTTACGACATTTGGTTGTCTGCTTGCAGTATGCGTCACATGCTACTCTGTATTTATCGTCGTGTAAATTTATAGCTGTGCAAATATTTACAGTAAAATACTGCAAGTATTAATGCAGTATTATCTTTGTAAGGTAAGAAACATTGTGTGACAAAATAAATTATATACAATTTAAAGGGTTTTCATTCTAAGGACGAAACCTTGTTTGATGATAAAAGAAGTATTAGTTTATAAGTTTGTCTTTAAATAGTATTTTATTAATCATTTGCATTCATATGTACGCTGTTATTTAATTTGGTTGATTATTGTGATTTTAAAAATAATTTTAAATTAAAATGTGTAAAGATTTGTCATTTTTCAATTATGTATGTGAAGTGAGAAAACTGCACACTGAAATAGGTGTGGTGAATTAATTTACAAAACGTAGTGCTTTAAAAGGTTTTTTAAATTTAGTAATAGTTTTGGTGGTAAAAATAATTTCTACATCAACATGAATATAATTTCTATATAACCTTTGATAAAAGTTGCAAAACAACTGTTAGGTTTTTTTTAGCTCGTTGTGTTTCATTATTTTTTCTCCATCATCATTTTTATTAATATTATTTCAATTATAAGTTGGCGACTTATGAAATTACATCTAAAAATATATGTGTAGAAGAATTAAGTCCACTGTGAAATAGGGATAAACGAGGCCGATGATTTCCTAGCAAAAAATGGGACCTCTCTTTTACAACTAAATAACCAGGAGTTTTCCTATCATTCCATTAAGGCGATAATTATAAAAGACCCTTATGTGCTCCTTCTTTGCTGAAGTAGCCGCTAGAAGCGGTCAAAAGCCCTTTTACTATACTATTTATGATATCCCTGAATGGGCTAAAGAAAAATTGGTGGCATTGCTACAGGTTTTCTGTGGTCGCGATTGTCACCGCAAGCACCTTCGCGGAATGAAACTGACTTCTGTCCCTGTGTGATAACCAGGAAGAAATGATATGTCTCACCTTGCTTCCTGTTCTGCACGTTATTGGACAGCCAGACTTAAGTGGATGGCCATTTGGTTTCTATCCTATATTTATTTTCTTTTTTATGATATCTATTGTCCTTCAAATTTACCATGGGTAAGAATTGGATTGCCTGCTTCCTGTTTAAGTTTATTGACTTTATGGAACTGATGCCATTTGTGTCTGATGTCTTTTTTATTTATTTATTTTTTTTTGTATATATTTTTTCTTTCTTATGATATCTGTTGTCCTTTAAAACTTGCCATTGAAATAAAAAAAAAATTCTGCTTATGACACACACTAACTTTTAAGACACGCGCTTAAATTAAAGACTATATTTTATTTTATATTTTTTTAACTTGTAAATTTCTGTACACTGTTTATCTTTCATTAAAAAGTAATAGCTTTATTTAAGCCCTTATTTTTACTTGTCACAATTTTTTGCCAGATCTCATCTTTTTTATTTATTTATTTTTATCTAGTGCATCCAACTGATAGCTGCCTAAAAACAATCTCATGGCTAACGCCTACGATGCTAAAGAAATGATATGACATTAAGCTGGTCAAAATGATCAGTGAGATCAGAAACAGGAGCAGTTTGTTATCGAATATCTTCCCTAAGAAGATGAAATGCAGTCAAGTAGTTGAGATATGTTAACGTACATAAGCAGATATGGAGATCAAATATTGGTTTTTCTTTTGATGTGTTCATATCTGATTGTTTGGTGGAAATCTAAGCCTTTGTTTAGTCTCAAAAAAGTAAAGATAAACTAAAGAGCTATTATACATGAAGTGGTAAAATGAAACTAGATTCTTTGTTATATTTGCCATTAGGATTTATTTGTGCTGCATTTTTCTAGAAAATAATAAATGATATATATTAATAAGAGTAAGGTTTTTGATGTAGTTGGAAGTCTGTTTTTTGATAAGAATTTCTATTTTATAAATTTTTCTTGACAATAAAATTATTTTTTCAAATAATTCTATAGATAATATCTTATACGCATCTGCATTAATATATTATGTTTTAGCAAATTATTTTGTTTCAATAAAATAAATTTATTTGTAATTATTTTTTGAAATTTGATAAGTTCAAATGTATTAAAGGAAACATAAACTTTTGCATTTGAAATTTTCTTTTTCTTTATTCAATTATTTAATTTTCGTGTTATTTAATTTTATCATATTACATTTTTAATATAAAAAATATTGAATTTTAAGTAGTTTCTTTTAAAGCAATAATTTTTAAGGAGGAATTAAAAACTAGTGATGGAATATTATTACAAGAAACATTTATTCATTTCTAATTTTAGAAATTCCTTTCCTTGCCATGCTACAATTTATAGTTATTTATAAAATATATTTTCGCATATGAGAAATACAAATTAAAATTTGTTTTGGAAATCTTGATGAAACAACATTTAAAAATGAAGATTTTAATTTTTTATTTAATTATTGGTTTTAAAAAAAGAAAATATATCTGTGAAGTCAAATAATTTTCCAAAGAACACTATATATTTATTTCTGAAATACATCAAATGTCCTCGAAACATATTTTATTCAAAATATATATATTTATGAATATATATATTTATATCTTTTATAGGATAATTCTCTCTAAACTATTATATCCGTCATAGTGTATACTTCCTAGTTTTATTTTATATCAATTTCATAGAATTTGCAAAAATTTTCAAATCAAAATTGTTTTTCACTTGCACATTTTTCTGTGTAAACTCCATTTTTTAATGATTTGGTAGGATTCAAATTTGTTTTATGAACTTCCATATTCAGTAAAATATATTTGAATTGATATGAGCACCTTATGGAAGGATTTTTTCAGAATTCCAACAGTTTATATTTTTTTAAAAATCATATATTATTTTGCTGGTTTTTCGTTCAGATATCATGAATTGAATGTGAAATTTTATTTTCATTAAAATAAAGTGTATAAAATTCCTTCTTATTTTTGAGCTCTGTAGAAATAGATTTTATTCATCATTAAAAAAAATATCATATGTTTTAATCATGTTTAATATTTTAAATATTTAAGTAAAATTAAAGAGGAATAATTTCACTAATAGCTGGATATACTATAAACTTTAATCAAATAATTAATTATTCCTTAATATTAAGACAGTGAAATAATAGTATATTGTTATTAATATGTATTTAGTTTTTTCCCTCCAATTAAAAATTATATTTTACTTTAAAAATTTTTTTAATAATTTATATTTTATAATATTTTCTAAATTTTTATTTTATGGTTTAGTTAAAATTTTGTTAATCTATTTTTTGAATGCTTTTTATTCTATTCAGTAGCGTAACTGTCAATCAATGCAAACAATTTGTTTTTTCCCATTTACATTTGTTAATTGTCACTTATCTAAATATTTTTAATTAATAAATTTCAGCAGACAATTACTCTGAAATCTGAATACCAATAATATCTCAATGATTTTACTAAAAAGGTACACAAAAAAGCTTATTGTTTCACAAATGTCGTCATTTATTTTTATATGAATCATAAAACCAAATACAGACTAAAGGAAAGCCACTATAGAAACAAAACTTCAAAAAATAAACATATTCTACGATATAATGTTGTAATTTGTTTCTTGCAATGCATCTCAAATATATCTGGTTGAAATCTCACACCAATTTTTGAATTCATTACCACCTTGTGATAAAAATCACTTCTTTTCAAAATCTCTTGATGGCAGCAGATTTCCCTTTTGCTGATGAAGTTTATGGATACATGTAAAAAATATCAGTTTGAGAAAGGTCAAATGGCAACAAGAAAGCGAACGGAAATCAATTTGGAATATTTCTTTTCAAATGCATGGATATATATATCACGCATTCCAAGTTTCTTCCCCAGAGGTTATTCTCCTCTTAAGATTGGTGGAAAATCTACAAATTATTTTTTCCTTCAAGATTTTGCGAGCTATAGAAAGTATTTCATACGCTGATCACTTACCGTGGTATATAAATTGAAATGTATTCCATCACAGTTTTCAAAATCGTTGCCAAACTCTTTTTTAAATTAAACATTTTAAACATACATTTATTTTTTCTGTATCTCGGTTTTTTTAATCTACATGGCTTTTTGATGCTCATGTATTTTGTTGGATGTTTATTTAATTTGTAATTTTTTTTATTTTTTGTTAGAAGTAAATAAAAGTTATAGTTTGTTTACTGTCGTGATCATCTTTCGAAACATTTTTTAAAAAAAATGTTGGTAACTGAAACCGCTTCCTTGAAAAAATATTCATAAGTTCTTTCATTGCTTGTTTAAGAAGTTAAATAATTTCAATTACTTAAATATTGATTCACCTTGGGTTTGATATCATGTAATGTTAAAAATATCTGAGAATATCATAAATATTTGAAATTTATTAATAAGCATTCTTTCTAGTATTTCTTAATTTTGGTATTGAAATTTGGAATATACTGCATTGACATTAAAAGAACTGTAAATTAAAACGAAAAAAATATTTTATGCTATGAAAAATACTTTTAATTAATAATTATTGTAAAATTTAGCAATTAAAAGTTGTAAAATAAGTTGTTTAGAGAATGTTGTAAATATTTGAGAATATCAGGAGTATCATGTAACATTCTTTCTAGTATTTCTTAATCATGGTATTTAATTTAAAATTTGGAAATTACTGCATTGTCTTTACAAAAACTATAATGTTGAAAGCACAAATTGTTTCAAGCTATGAAAAAGTATATTTTAATCAGTAATTATTGTGAAATTTAGCAATTAAATGATATAAAATAAGCTGTTTAGAGAATGGTGGAAATATTTGAGAATATCATGCTTATTTGAAATATATTAATAAACAGTAATAAAATACTTTCTAACATTTTTTAATCATGATATTTAATTTAAATTTTGGAGAGTACTGCATTGTCTTTACAAGAAACTTAACTTTGAAAGAACAAATTAACATCATAGTCAGTTTATTGCTAGAAAGGAAGAATAATTAAGTCAAAAGTTTAATTGTTTAAATGGCGAAGAATCAATTTATTCGGTGTAATATAAGCATCTTATTTCTCTAATGTATCACACAGTATAATGTGTTATAATGTGCTATATTTTATACTAAATTACCTCTTTAATTAAAAGTTATTTACATTTTTTTAAAAGTTGTTGATTTAAATAAAAAAATTCACTTATATTAGGTTGAAATCCATTATTTTTATATGAATACTTTATTTAACATACTAAATTACCATTTTAAAGGTCTTTAATTAAAAGTCCTGGTCTTTATTTGCAAAAACTCTATTCGATTTTCACAATCCTCCCTAGATTAATTAAAGAAATTTTGCAATGCAAGAAAAAGATGATTGATTTACATTAAAAAAATTCCTGGTGGAACACGACACTTCTTAGTTATTCTGGCCGTTTTTCAATCATCTTAGTTGTTGACAGTAGAGAAGAATTTGGTGATAATCCCCTTCCAGTGCCAAATTAACAGAACCTTCCTGGCCGTTAGTCCTAATCACCAGCTTTTTCGCAAACGATCCAGTCACCATCCGTTTAAAAATTTCCTCATTCCGTTTTTATTGGAAAATCAATGTGGCACCCAAACATCGAGCTTCTTTTTTTGAATCCAGCTTTGTGTAAATGGTTTAAAACTGTTTTATGGTCTTGGGCGATGTTACGAAAAAAAAACATGCCGGTCAACTTCGATCATTCGACATTTTCGGACGACCGGCCTACCTGTGCGAGGTGCGTCTTAACATCAAAAATTCCTTTGAAACCAAAATTTAATTGGCTGTTACAGTATCGGAACCATGAATTCACAATTTTCGCCGCCTGGCTTGCATTTTCGCCTTTGTCAAAGAAAAACTGTAAAATGAAATTTCTCTTGTTCCATTTTTAACACCTTGTAACTTGAATGGACCAAACAAAAACAGAAAAAGAATTATTTTAGTACGAAGTGCCACCTTTTCTAACGAGCATAAATTGAAATTGTTTTTACGTGATATCGATCACTACAGTTCGAAAAATAATGGATTTCTTTTTCCCCAACCTAATATTTTTCAATACTGGAATGGTGTTAACTGCTTAAATTCCTAATCACCAGCTTTGAATAAACGATTTTCCTTTTATATTAGGAAAAAAAATACAAATTGCCATTCTTTTGAACATTTAGATTTGTTATTTTGAAATTTAGGAAAGTTAAGTGTTTTTCATTGATTTAGCAATTTCTGAAGTTCAACTCTAATATATAAATCTATATATATATATTAACGTATGACATGAAACAAACATATCAAGTATGCAAATAATCCATGAAATTTTGCAAAATTTTAAGTAAAAAAAATAATGTAATAGATTGGAAACATAAAAAATAATTTCTTTATTTTGTTAAAATATTGATACTTTGTTTTTTTTTTATGCCCAAAAAAAGTATTTGTCATATTATAAATATTTCAGGATAGAACTTAACTTATGTATCCAAGGCTATGGATTGGTCCTGAGCGTTTTTATCATATACTCAATTCTCTTACTTATTTTCCTTTGTCACGTTTCCTGCATCACTTTGGCGGATTCTAAGTTAAAAGACAGGCCGCCATTTAAAGTAAGGATTCTGATCTACAAAGAGCGTTTATAAACAGATACAAGGAGGTTTGCAACCAGCAATAAATATCATATACAATGGCATGATATAGACGAGCCTCATCCACGATGACAGTCCATTTATTAACATAAGGTGTACAAATTTACAAATAGTATCTGTAATGAGATACAATGAAGTCTACAGAGAGATGATGTGAAGCATCTACTATGAAATGAGATAGCAATCCTATTTATAATGGCAGTCCATCAATTCCGATAAAAAATTATTGGCAAGATTTCCTTAGCTCCTGGCATCATTAAGGCATTCCTGGTATTCTTGCTGATGTATTGCTGTCACTATGCATGGGTAATGTGAAGAATGCAAACATTAGACCAATTGTAATATTGATTATCTCCAGGCACTTTTAGTATCGTCCCATGTTAGAGAGCTCCGAACATATATAGAGTTAGGTTTGGTTGTGCTGTATTAACCGTAATCCAAATCAAATTCCAAACAAATAGTTTCAATGTGATACTTTTGCACGCTATTTCTGTGATACATTGGTGTGCCTCGTATTCATCTTATGTATGCCGTAAACAGCATACAAATGGGCTGTCAGAAGATGACATTACCTTCTAGAAGTCTTTTGATTCTAACTGCCATGAATTTGCTTGTTGTATTGGAGTAATATCCATAAATTTTCACTAAATTGTCTGACTATCGATACAATATCGATTCGATGTACATTTAAAATACTGTCACCACGTCCATATTGTGCCCTTGTTCTGAAAGTGCCTGCGATAGATTCCACCAGCGAATTAGAACCTTAGTCTTCCTGCCTCTAACTGTGTATGTTGCATTCTACTACTAGTAGGCTAACTTTTAATGATTTACAAATAAATTTTTGCAGTACAAAGTTTTTGCATTCTATAAGAAACAATTATTTATAAAAACTTGGGCTAATTTGCAATTAAAATCATTTACAGATCTTATAAATTACTTGTAATCGTATGTGAAAAAAACAAAATCTTTCGTTGTTGAATTTCAGCATTTTTTTTTCTTCTTTTTTTGGCTTTCGAAAATGAAATAACTTCAGTTGATTTACAGTTCGAATATTTTAGAACTTATTTTCGGCTACTCTAAAAGACGCTATCATACAGTTTTTCCAAAACTGAAAGTAATTTTTTTAGAGAACAAAGTTAAAGGCCGGAACTTTTACAAGAAAAATAAATGTCCCTTTTTTGCTCTAACTTTAAAAAAAAAAATCTGTCGGATTTGATTTATATTGTGTAAAAAGTCCATATGTACTTTCAAAGCAAAAAAAAAAAAAAAGCCCGCCTAGAATAAGAATTGAAGAAAGCAAGCATAAGAGTATTTTTTCTATACATAGCTTCAGGTCATGGATTGGTTTTAGTTTGCTTTTCTTGATGAGTCCAAGTGCACAAAAGCAGAAAAAAGAAAGATTGCTTTTAAGGTAACATTTTTTTTTATTATGTTGAAAGTACAAAATAATGTTACAAATTTAATGTAAAATTAATTTTAAAATACATTAAAAATATGTTTCTCTTTATGAAATGTATCCTCTTCTGAAGACATTTTTAGCGAAATTCCTTGAACATTTCATAATGCGGTTAAGTATGAGTTTTCTCCTGTACAAAAACTATTTACGGTATTCGAGTTTCTTTTTAATTTTATGTGAAATATATTTTGTGAAGTTAACATTAACATTTAATATGTTAGCAATTATATGGGTAGGATTGCAAAAAATATCTTATAAAAACATTCTTTAATTAATTTAATTTACTGCCTCAATTTATTTAACTGTAAATGCATAATATTCAAATTGATTCTTGATTATATTTAGCGCTATTTTAAATTAATATTTTATGGGCAAGTTTATTAATTTATATATATTATAGATTGTGGGGCCCGGAATGCCTCCCATATATGAATCCCGGAATGCCCTGACTCTATATGCCCATTTTTTTATATTTGAAAAGTATAATCAAATTACTGGGGTAAAAAAGTAAATATTTATATTGAAGTGTTAAATAATATCTGTTTCACATAAAAAGAGTGTTATATATCATTTAACAAAATTATTTGCCAACAATCTTAATTTTTTGCTGTTATAAGAATTTTATATAAATACATGATTTTTTTTTGAGATGACACTTTAGAACGTCTTTTCTAGGCCTTCTTCCCAATTGCTAGATAGTAGCATAGTACACTCTAATTAATGGAATTTGAGCTGAGTTGCTATTTTAAAAAGGGGGAAAATATTTCGGTATAAATATCTCACGAATTACCTCGGATAATAAATTTACTCAATTTTGCCCTTGAGCAAAATCTTGCAGCGTTGATTTAGAAAACACGGTACCCCTGTCAACACCAAGTGTAACAATTTGGCAACTATGATACCAGTTTAGCAAATCGCTCAAACCTTTTCGTACCCGTTCATTCCGGCATGTTTGATGTGGGGCATTAAGTGTCAGGTCTCACACAACAGCTTCTTTATCGCCGCTCTCCAAGCAGAATTAGTGTATTTTCTTGGAAGCTGTGAAAGTAGAGATAAGGAGGCTATGATGACATGAAACCTCTCAACGTGTTCCTTTCTGGTCTCATGTTCAAAAATAGTATTATTTTGCGACTCTAATCAGACACTGAGTTGCAAAAATTTGAATTTCAATTACAATGTGTTAAAAAATGTTATTAATTAGTTGCATTGATTTTTTTAAAATTCTTTTGGCTCAGTGATTGTTTAAATATTGCATTTTGGCCAGATTTAAAACAGCAAACAATTTGTTGTTTCAGAAATTTAAATATACAATGACTTACTTTTAAAATGTTCATTTGTTATGTCGTGTAGTTATGTCATGAACATATATGCAATTATGATATTTCCTTTTTACAGATAATAAATGCTATGAATCACATATTCTTTTCTCATGAAGCAAATTTAACCAGTAATTTGTAATTAATTTTTTTCAAATCAAAAAGCCCATGCACTTTCAGATTTTTTCATTCTATCGATATTTCTGTATTATCGATTATTTCTGTATTATTTTTCTGTCGTGTAAAAGAACAAGCGTAATTAGGATTTACCATCCGAATATAATTTGCAGTTAGACATACAGTTTTTCATTCAATAATTTCGTGACATTAAAATGTAAAAAAAAAAAAGTAATAATTGTTTAGAACATAAAAAAACGTTAATATTAACTACAAAATAAAAAAATAATAATAAATAAAAGTTATACTTTAAATGTCTTGGAATGATTTTCGAAATGTTCACTTATTACAGGGATTTCAACGCTTGGTTCTTAAAACAAATTGAAAAAATTTAAATATTGGATTTTAATAATATTATAAATTGCGCTAACAATTAAAACAACATCTTTCTCATGGTAAAACTTGTATTTTTTTTCTTTAGCATTATAATTAACAGATTAAATTATAATCACCTAAGCAATAATTACTATGATTTCAAAATTACATTTTCTTGAAAGCGAAAGCTTTTTTAACTACCTTACAATAAATTTACTAACGGTACCACATATACTACCGCTTCTTGACAGGACATTAATTATTTTGTAAAACTTTGTAAAAAAAAATCCTCTCAAGGCAAAGAATTTTGTAAACCTAACTCTTTTCGCGAAACAAGCTATAAAAATTAAAAATCTCAAATAGTTAGTTTACATCACGCGACATGAAATTTGTATACAACAATCATTAAGATTGTATTTCATGTTAGCAAAAATGTAAGTTTTGTGCCCATAATTGGAGAAAAAAGTGATGATATTTTTTTTTAATATTTTAAGCGTCTCGCTTAGGTTTTGAAATATGACAAGGTAATGCCTTTTATTAAAAGTATTTTTTCTGTATCTCTTATGTTTAATCCAGGTGAAAATTTCGCATGCGTATCTCGAAAAATAATGGCCTTGCCTAGTTTACTTACGGCATTTGATTGTCTGCTTACAATTTGCGTCGCATGCCACTCTGTATTTATAGTCTCGTAAATTTATAGCTGTATAATTATTTACAGTAAAACTCTTCAAGTATTAATGCAGTATTATGTTTGTAAGGAAGAAATACTGTGTGGCAAAATGAATTCTTTAGAATTTGAAGTGTTTTCATACTAAGGACGAGACCTTGTTTGATGAAATATGTTTTATAAGAAACATTAATTTTGAAATTTTTCTTTAAATATTATTTCATTAATCGTTTTTATTGACGCGTTCACTGCTATTTAATTTGGTTAATTTATTTGATTTTAAAAATAACTTTAAGTTTAAATTTTGTAAAAAAAATGTCCAATTGTTTATTTTTACAGTGACAACTTGTATTTGAAGCTGCATTTTGAATTAAGTGTGGTGCATTAATGAAAAAAAAAGTTCACTCTCTTTGAAAAGTTTTTTAATTTAGTAATTGTTTTGGTGTGAAAAATATAATTTAACATATAATTTAACATATAATTTCTAAATAACACTTTAATAAAAGTTGCGGAAAGAACCACTGATAGGTTTTTTTTTTATTATTATTATTCAGTGGAAAGGTTCAAATTAATATGTAGTTCTTTGAGAACAGAAATTGTATTCTTTAAAAGAGGGTTTCTGCAAAACAGTATATCTGAGACTTCAAAAAAATCATTTAACTATAAGCAAAAGAACTGGTGCACATTTTTACATATTTGTACATTATTATATTATTGAATGAGGACAAATAGGGAATTTTATATTATTACATTAGTAAGCATATTAAGAAACCAATATATGATACTATGCTGGTGCCTCTTCAGTAGAAATCAAATTAAGAAAAACTATATTTTTATGCTTTTAAATGATAGAAGAAATAAAATTACTTGTTAAATAACTTGAAAATAAGTGACTTTTAATAGATGGATGATTTATCTTGTATTCTAACTGTTACGTCGAAACCCAGGTCCCCCTGTTTAGGGGAGGTCAACGCCCTATGTCCAGAAAAACAGTAATGTAAGTAAAATGAGTTGAAACTCAGCGACCAAAGATAATGGTTGTGTGGCAGTCAATCCTCGAGCGCGATGGCTGCATAAACAAATGAGTTCAATAAGTGTAACCCCAGAGAGAGGTTGTGTGGTCAGTTCATCTTCGAGTTTGATGGCTGCCAAAATAAAGGAGTTTTATTTACATACAGTCCACTGTGTCGAATATTATTGGAGTTTGTTTTATGTGTGAGCTATCGAACACTAACTGATAAACACTTTTTCTACTTTAACAATGTAATTATTCATATCTTTGACAAAATAATATTTTTAAGATATTATATGTTCAAATATAATTATAATATTTTTTTTTTTTTTTGTAGATTGTTTTCAAGGGTAAAATTTTCTAGTTTTGTTAATGAAATTATTAAATTACACGATTTCAATGTTTAATTTGCAAAAGCTTCAATGTGTTCTTAGGCTTTAATCAATTTTATCCAAAGCAAAGTTTATTAAAAGTGATTTAGAAGTAATTGGTTGTTTATTAAAAGTATTTCTTTAATAACAAAATATTATTAATGATTTTTTATGATTGTGATACACGCGAAACTTTAAGACACGTGTTTAAATTAAAGACTGTATTTAATTTTATATTTTTTAATCTTTCATTAAAAAATAAGCCTTTTTTCCCACACAAAATTTTTATATTTCCCTTATTTGTACTTGTCACAATTTTTTGCCCCTTCTCAACTTTTTATCTTCATCTAGGGCAACCAATTGATAACTGCCTAAAAACAATCTTATGGCTATCGCCCACGATGCTAAAGAAATGATATGACATTAGGCTGGTCAAAATGAGCAGTGAGATCAGAAACAGGAGCAGTTTGTTATCGAATATCTTCCCTAAGAAGATGAAATGCAGTCAAGCAGCATAGATAAGTTAACGTAGATAAGCAGATATGGAGATCACATATTGGTTCTTCTTTTTGATGTGTTCATATCTGATTGTTTGGGTGGAAATCTAAGCTTTTGTTTGGTCTCAAAATAGTAAAGATAAACTAAAGAGCTATTATACGTGAAGTGGTAAAATGAAACTGGGTTCTTTGTTAATATTTGCCATTAGGATTTGTTTGTGCTACAATTTTGTAGAAAATAACATATGATATATATTAAGAAAAGTAAGAGTTTTGATGTAGGTGGAAGTTTGTTTTTTGAAAAGAATTTCTATTTTATAAATGTTTCTTAACAATAAAATTATTGTTCGAAATAATTCTAGAAATAATGTCTTATAAACATCTATATTAATATTTTATGGTTTTTTTTTTTTTCTTCTTCTTAGTAAAATATTTTGATTCAATAAAAGACATTTATTTATTATTATTTTTTTTAAATTTGATAATTTCAAACGTATTAAAGAATATAAATTTTTGAACTAGGAGTTTTAATTTCTTATTTTTCTTAATTAAATTACTTAATTTTTGTATTATTTAATTTTATCCTATTTTATTCTTTAATATAAAAAAAAATATTGAATTACAAGTCGTTCCTTTTAAAACAATAATTTTTAAGAAGGAATTAAAAACGATTCCCTGAATATTATTATAAGAAACATGCATTCGTTTCTAATTTTAGGAGATTCTTTGCTTGTTGTGCTATAATTTATAATTATTTATTAAATATATTTTCGAATATGGGAAATATAAATTAAAATATGTTTTCTAAATCATGATGAAACAAAATTTTAAAATGAAAATTTTCTTTTTCTTTTTAATTATTGGTTTAAAATTGAAAATATATATATGTGTATAGTCAAATATTTTTCCTAAGAACACTATTTATTTATTTCTAAAATACATCAAATTTCCTCGAAACGTATTTTATTCAAAATATATACATTGCGTATATATATTTATATATTTTCTAGGAAATTCTCTCTAAACTATTATATTCCACATTAGTGTATACTTCCCAGCTTTATTTTATATCAATTTCAAAGAATTTTCAAGTCAAAATTCTTTTTCACTTGTACATTTTCCTGCGTAAACTTCATTTTTGTAATGATGTGGTAGGATTGAAATTTGTTTTATGAACTTTCATATTTAGAAAAATAAATATATTTGAATTGATGTCAGCACCTTATGAAAGGAATTTTTAAAAAATGTCAACATTTTGCAATTTTTTTTTTAAATATAATTATTTTGCTGTTGCTTCTTTTCAGAAGTTAAATAGTTGTCATGAATTGAATATGAAACTTTATTTTCATTAAAATAAAATGTATGAAATTCCTTCTTATTTTTGAAGCTCTATAGAAATAGATTTTATTAATCAATAAAAAAAAAACTAAATATCCCATATGTTTTAATCATTTTTAATACTTTAAATGTTTAAGTTAAATGTCATAGGGGTAATTTCACTAATAGTTAGATACCGACAATTATTTGAGATAAATTTTAATCAAATAATTAATTATTTCTTTATTTTTAATAATATTATATTGTTATTAATAGGATTTTTATTTTCCCATAATATTAAAAAAAATTTTTTATATTTTTAAAAACTTTTAATAGTTCATATTTAGTAATATTTTCCAAATTTTTATTGTTATAGCTTTGTTAAAACTGTGTTAATCTAGTTTTTGAATGCTGTCTATACTATTCATTAGCACACTATACTTTCTGAGGCAACAAATTTTTCGAATGGGGGTCCCTCAATGTAAAGTATCACCACTGTACTTACTTTTTAATAAAGTATTACTTAAATTACATATTAATGTTGAATGATAGATATTATGATTAATTTTGGTTGAATTAATTTGTTTTATATTTTTGTTATTAATTCTGGTTGACGTCATGATATCATTATTAAATTAATAGACCTTTTTATTTAAAGGCGGATTAAATAAAATTACCGGAATTTTTAATAAAAATTTTATTCATTGAAATTTCTTTTTCGGACAAAGACAGCATCAAAGTTGAAATTTCGGGTGATCTAATGTTCGATGGATAAAATACCCAAATTGTAATCTTCTAAGAAATTTAATGGGACAAAACAAATTGTAATCTGCCTTGTCCCATTAAATTTTTAGAAGATTTTTATCAATTTTTATTTTGAGAATGATTGCACAACACTCGCCGTAGTCACTGGAATTGTTAAAAAAAACATAAATGCAGTGCAGACTTCAGGAAAGCTTGAGGACATAAAATGATTATTTGTAGTTAATAAATCAGTCAGTTCCCTTATGGAAAATTTTTTTTTTTATTTCATGTATAATAGGGGAGCGAATCCTTTATTGATGGGGTTTTTTATTCATTGATTCGAATTAATTGATTATTTTATCATCGATTAATTGTTTTGTCATTAATTAACCTTTTTATTTATTGATTCCAGGTCTTTTACTCATAGCTTCAGTGACGGGACGGGGCCGTTGCTATGTCTTGCCCACCCTATTGTTATGCCACTTATTTTATTCTTATTATTTTTATTTTTCAAGTGCTTTAATTTCAAATAATCTAAATTTTAAATAATCTAAATTTAATTTCAAATAATCTAAATTTTCTGCGCTGTGCCAAAACAATTAAATGCAAACCATTTGTTTTTCCCTTTATACATTTTTTTAATTAGCACATAGTTAAATATTTTTCATTAATAAATTCATCAGTCAATTAATCTGAAATCCGAATGCTGAATATAGAATAATCTCTCCATGATTTTACAAAAAAAGTCTATTGTTTCACAAATTTCAACAATATTTTTATATGAGTCAGAAAGCTCAAATGCAGACTAAAAGAAAACCACTAAAACAATAAAATTTTCAAAGATATACATACTCTACTTTATTTTTTTTTTTGCAATGAGTCTCAAATATATCTTTTCAAATTCATTACCACCATGCTGATAAAAATCACTTCTTTTCAAAATCTCTTGATGGCAGCAGATTTCCTCTTTGCTGATGAAGTTTATGGATGCATGTAAAAAAATAACATCAGTTTGAGAAAGGTCAAATGGCAACAAGAAAGCGAACGGAAATCAATTTGGAATATTTCTTTTCAAATGCATGGATATATATCATGCATTCCAAGTTTCTTCCCCAGAGGTTATTCTCCTCTCAAGATTGGTGGAAAATCTAAAAATTATTTTTTCCTTCAAGATATTGCAAGCTATAGAAAGTATTTCATACACTGATCACTTGCTGTGGTGATGTAAATTGAAATGTATTCCATCACAGTTTTCAAAATCGTTGCGTTGTTTTTTTTTTTTTTTTTTTTTTTTTTTTTTAACTAAACATTTTAAACATAAATTTATTTTCTGTACCTCGGTTTTTTGAATCTACGTGGTTTTTTGATGCGCGTGTATTTTGTTGATGTTTATTTAATTTGTACTTTTTTTTTATTTTCGTTCGAACTAAGGAAAAGTTATAGTTTGTTTACTGTCGTGATTATCTTTTTGAAACCTTTTAAAAAAGGATTTGGAAACTGAAACCGCTTCCTTCATAAAATATTCAAAATGTTCTTTCATTACTTGTTTAAGAACTTAAAAAATTTCAGTTCCTGAAAATATTTAGTCACTTTGCGATTGATATTATCTGATGTTGAAATATTTGAAATATATTAATTCACATTATTCTTAGTATTTTTAATCATGATATTTAATGTAAAATTTGAGAGTACTGCATTGTCTTTACAATTACTATAACTTGGAAAGAATACATTATTTTAGTCTATAAAAAATAATTGATAATTTTTGTAAAATTCAGCAATTAAATGATATAAAAAAAGCTTTTTAGTGAATGATGGAAATATTTGAAAATATCATGAATATTTGAAATATATTAATAAACATTCTTACTAGTATTTCTTAATCATGGAAATTAATTTATAATATGGAGAATACTGCGCTGCGTAATTCTAGCTACGTGCGTTATCAGTCAACTACAAGTATGATTTTTAATGATTTACGAACAAATTGAATTGAAATTTAAAATTGTGTTGGAAACGATAATTTAAGAAAACTTGGGCTTATTTACAATTAAAATCATAGACAGATCTTACAACTACTTAGGTGATCATATGTGTTATAGTAAAAAAAAATGTTTTGGTTTTTTTTTTTCTTTACTTTCGAAAATGAAATAACTTCAGTTGATTTACATTTCGAATATTTTAGAACTTATTTTCGGCTACTCTAAAACACACTGTCATACAGTCTTTCCAAAACTGAAAGTTGTTTTTTTAGTGTACAAACTTAAAGAAACGGAACTTTTACAAGAAAAAAATGTCCCTTTTTTGCTCGAACTTTTAAGAAAAAATTCTGCCGGATTTGATTTATATTGTGTAAAAAGTCCATATGTACTTTCAAAGCAAAGAAAGTCAGCCTAGAATAAGAATTGAAGAAAGCAAGCATAAGAGTACATTTTTCTATACATAGCTTCAGGTCAGGGTTTGGTTTTAGTTTGCTTTTCTTGATGAGTCCGAATGAAACAAAGCAAGAAAAAAAAATTGCTTTTAAGGTAATGCTTTATTTTATTACGATGAAAATACAAAATAATGTTACAAATTTAATATCAAATTAATTTTCAAATCCACTAAAAATATCTTTCTCTTTATGTAATGTATTATCTACTGAAGAAAGTTTTAGGGAATTTCCTTGAAAATTTCATAATTCAGTTAAGCATTAGTCTTTTCTTGTAAGAAACTATTTGAGATATTTGAATTTCTTTCTAATTTTATGTGAGATATGTTTTGTCAAGTTAGCATTATAATTCAACATGAGAACAATTGTATGGATACAATATGATTACAAAACAAAGCTCACAGAGTCATTATTTTAATAAATTTAATTTATGTACATGATTTTCATTACTAAGAAAGCATTAAGGACATTGTTTAAATAAATTTGATGTATGCTCTAATAATTTTAACTGTGAATGCATAAAGTTAGAATTAATTCTTGATTATATTTAACACAATGCATTTTTAATTCATTGAATATGTATGGTAGAAAACTAATGTTAAATAACTTTAAACCTAGAATGCCCTAATTCTAAATATATATATGGACTCTATGTTATTAATTTATGTATATTATTTCGTTAATTATCTTGCTTGATGTCCGAGTGACTAACGCTCGGTGCCACAGATTTCGAATTAGACTCCCTGCGCTGCAATGGATATTTGTAGTGATTCTGAAACTTCTTTAAACTGTATCTCCCTGTCTAACATGACTGTATGGCGTTAAGCGTAGAACTGACAACACAACCTCGTAAAAAATAAACATCTCCTGTCTCGAAATCTGCCAGTAGTTAGACGGCCTTGACCCGGGTTGTTGCGTCAATAAAGTTGAAAATACGTTAATTGGTAGTTGTTGCAAAAGGAATGAATTACATTAAAATTGTTTA
The DNA here is from genome assembly GCA_021605075.1 of Caerostris darwini. Lineage (NCBI taxonomy): Eukaryota > Metazoa > Arthropoda > Arachnida > Araneae > Araneidae > Caerostris > Caerostris darwini. The sequence goes on from BPLQ01009016.1 coordinate 69,053, forward strand.
TATCAGTATTTTTTTCTTTAATATATATATATATATATATATATATATATGCTTTAATATATATATATATATATATTCATGCAATTTTTTACAATTAAGAAAAAATGTCCGTTTATATTAAATAGCCTTAAACACGGCTAATGTTAAATTTGCTTAAAAATTCACTTTAATTTGCTTAAACTTGCTAATGTTAAATAACTTTAAACCTGGAATGTCCCAATTCTAAATGCTCCTTTCTTGTATTGGAAAAGTGTTATCGAATTACTAGAGTTAAAAACGTAAGTGTTAAATAATATGTGTTAAATAATAAGTGTTAAATGAGTGTTAAATAATATCTTCAGCCGCATGGTGAGCATGGTCTGCCTACTAACAGATACGAAACTTGAGATGGTTTTTTTTTAACCGGGTAGGGTTTGTTGTAGTCCAACATCCAGTGCTCTGCAGTCTGGACTAAGTGGCATATAACATCTAACAAAATTATTTGCCAACAAGGAGTCTGAAAAATAGCAATCTTAATTGATTGATTTTATAAGAATTATATATATATGTATATATATACTATAATGATATAAATATATGTCATGACATTTTAGAATGTCTTTTCCAATCTCTAATCTCAATTGTTAGATAGTAGCCTAGGATATTCTAATTAATGAAAATTTCCTCAAATAACCAAGTTGCGTTGCTATTTTAAAAAGGAGAGAAAAAAAATATTTCGGTATAAATATCCCATGATTTAACTCGGGTAATAAATTTGCTCAACTTTCCCCTTGAGCAAAATACGTGAAGTCTCTTGCAGCGTTCATTTTGAAAACACGGTACCTTTGTCAACACGAAGTGTAACTATTTGGCAACTATGATACCAGATTAGCAAATCGCTCAAACCTCTTCGTACCACCTACATATTTGATGTGGGGCATTAAGTGTCAAGTCTCACACCACAGTTACTTTATCGCCTTTCTCCAAGCAGAATTAGCGTCTTTTCTTGGCAGCTGTGAAAGTAGATATAAGGAGGTTGTGATGACACGAGACATCTCAAAGTGTTCCATCCAGCCTCGTGTTGAAAAATAATGTTATTTTGAAACTCTAAGAAGACACTGAGTTGCAGAAATGTGTATTTGAATTACAATGTGTTGAAATTGAATGTTATTAATTAACCGCATTATTTAAACATTTGGCTCAATAATTCTTTAAGTATTACATTTTGGTCAAATTTAAAACAACAAATAATTTGTTGTTTTAGAAGTTTAAATATATAATGACTTATTTTATAAATTTTCATTTGCTATGTATTTACTAATGTCGTGTAATTCCATCATACGCTTATGATATTTTTTCGCCCTTTTTTTCGATATAGTAAATGCTATGACATACATACTTTTTCCCTCATATAATGAGGAATTTTATGATCTACAAGTAGTGAGCAATAAAGTTATTAAACATTAAACGTAATTATTGGGACTGACGAAAAATTAAGTTAATGTGTCAATTTGTTTTTATTAAGACTTATAAAAATATTTTAAATATATCAAATCCAAATGTAAGAAATTATATGTGAAATTAAAAGAAATCACAATCTCCTTTAATGACATGGTATGGATATTTGTTAGTGGTTCGGAATTCACGTTAAACAGTAGGTCCCGGTCTAATTAGCCTAAAGTGTGCATAAAATAAGTGGAATAAAATTTAATGTTTTTTTATTATTTTAAAGATGCTGTTTCGCATTTACTTACTTATCCCAAATTCTATTATGAACCAAATTCCGTTGTGTTAAGAGCTAATTTCTTTTTATATGTAACAATGTTTTGGATTATTTTTCACCAATTTGGAAACTTAATCGGAAAACGTAATGCATGTGCATAGAGCTACAAAATAAACCTTTCAAGACAGAAAAATATTTATATAATAAAAAAATTTATGTTTGCTTATTACATTCATTACTTTAAAAAGTAAAGATATTTTTATTAAAAAATTTTAAGAAAATTTCTTATATGCTTTTTGAAAAAAAAATGAAAATTTGATTTATTGAAGCAAATGATCATCACAGTTTTTTAATGACTGTAAAGTTTCTTCTTATTTTTCGAAAATCAATTTAATCATACACAATTAATTTGCTTAGTCTCCTTCAATTACACTTAGTTTTGCAAGGAATGAAATAAAATGATTTTTTTTTTTTTAAAAATGTTTATAAATATTTTCTTACTTGTACAAAACCCTATTATAAACCAAATTCTGTTGTATTAAGAATTAATTTCTTTTTATTTGTAACAATGTTGTTGACTAATTTTCATCAACATAGAAACTTAATTGGAAAACTCAGCTATGTACACATGATGTTTGAAGCAAAGACGAACTCAGATGCATAAGAATAAGTCTTTAAAGAACAAGAATGTTTTAGCAAATAAATTTTTTCGCAGACATAACAAAGTGGGTTTGATTTTGGATCAAGGTTAATCATGAAATCAGCTGAAATTCGGAGCAGGTCAGCTCCAGATTTGCTGACTGTCGGTAAACGGGAAGTAAGCCTGCTGTCTTGAGACTGCCGTCAAGTGATTTACTGCCAATTTACTTGCAAGCTCAGCTTTGGTATAGAATGAATTATTTTCTTCTACCTACCGATAACGGCGGAAGGCATGTCTACACATCATACGTTTTAAAGAGAAGCATAGTTTCTAATGTATATTGGGACTACGCTCAAATGGATTTGTCGTATTTAGAAATTAAAGATCTTTTATATAATAACTTTAACGTTAACGTTAAAATGTAAAAAAAAAATGTAAAATTAGTTTTTACATTAAATAAGTTATAAACAGTTTCATCAATATCCATATTTTTTATATCATAAAAAGAGCAACAATTGTAAGTTATATTTACCATCCAAATATAATTTCCAATTAGACACACAATTTTTCATTATGTTTTTGGTACCGTTAAAATATAAACAAAATTTAAAATTAGTTTTTATATTAAATAAGTTATAAACAGTTTCTTCAATATCCATATTTTTTTATCATAAAAAGAGAAATAATTTTAAGTTATATTTACCATCCAAATATAATTTACAGTTAGACATACAAGTATTTCGTAAAGATAAAATGTAAAAAAAAAGTTGTTAGTTGTTGAGCACATAAAAGCTTTAATATTAATTACAAAATTAAAAAAATTAATAAATGAATTTTTCACTTTAAATGTTTTAGAATGATTTTCAAAATGTACACTTATTACAGTTACTTCATCGCCTGGTAGTTAAAACAAACTAAAAAACTTTAATATGAACCTTTAATAATATTATAAATTGCGCTAACATTTAAAATAATATCTTTCTGACGTTAAAAATTGTATTTTTTTCTGTACCATTTTAATTAACAGATTAAATGATAACCACCCAAACAATAATTACTGTGATTTCAAAATAATTTTTTTCTTGAAAGCAAAAGCCTTTTCAACTACCTTACAATAAATTTACTAACGGTACAGCATAGACCACCCGCCTCTTGACAGGACATTAATTATTTTGTAAAACTTTGTAAAAAAATATCTCTCTGAAGGCAAAGAATTTTGGAAACCCAACACTTTTTACGAAACAAGCTATAAAAATTAAAAAATATCAAATAGTAAGAGTTTATCACTCAAGAAGAAATTTGTATACAACGATCATTAAGCTTGTATTTCATGTTAGCAAAAATGTAAGTTTTGTGTCCGTAATTGGAGGAAAAAGTGGTGATATTAATTTTTTGCATATTTTAAGCGTCTCTCTTAGGTTTTGATATTTGACAAGGTTCTGTCTTGTTTTGGTTAGTGAAATTATTAAATTACACTATTTCAAATGTCTATTTTGCAAAAGCTTATATATGTTCTTAGGCTTTAATCAATTTTATCCAAAGCAAAGTTTATTAAAAGTGATTTAGAAGTAATTGGCTGATTATTACAAGTATTTCTTTAATAACAAAATATTATTATGGATTTTTTATGATTGTGATTCACGCGAACTTTTAAGACACGTGTTTGAATTAAACACTATATTTAATTTGATATTTTTTTAACTTGTAAATTTCCGTACACTGTTTATCTTTCAATAAAAAGTAAGCTTCTTTCCACACAAAATTTCCATCTTTTTCTAATTTATACTTGTCACAATTTTTTGCCAGCTCTCATCATTTTTTTTTTATCTAGTGCATCCAACTGATAGCTAACTAAGAAACAAACAACCTCCTGGCTAAGCCTACGATGCTAAAGAAATGATATGACATTAAGCTGGTCAAAATGAGCAGTGAGATCAGAAACAGGAGCAGTTTGTTATCGAATATCTTCCCTAAGAAGATGAAATGCAGTCAAGTAGCATAGATATGTTAACGTTGATAAGCAGATATGGAGATCAAATATTGGTTCTTCTTTTGATATGCTTATATCTGATTGTTTGGGGCAGAAATCTAAGCTTTTGTTTAGTCTCAAAAAATAAAGATAAACTAAAGAGCATTATATGTGAAGTGGTAAAATGAAACTGGATTCTTTGTTAATGTTTGCCATTAGGATTTGCTTGTGCTACAATTCTCTAGAAAATAACATATGATATATATTAAGAAGAGTAAGGGTTTTGATGTAGGTGGAAGTCTTTTTTGTCAAGAATTTCTTTTTTTATAAATTATTCTTAACTATAAAATGACTGTTTGAAATAATTTTATAAATAATATGTTATAAGCGTCTGAATTAATTTTTTATATATTTTTTTCTTTTAGTAAAATATTTTGATTCATTAAAAGAAATTTATTTATTATTATTTTTTTTAAATTTGATAATTTCATTTAAATCAAAGAATGAAAATTTTTGCAATTGTAATTTTATTTCCATTTATTCAATTATTTAATTTTCGTATTATTTAATTTTATCATATTTTAGTTTTTAGTATAAAAAATATTGAATTACAGGTCGTTCCTTTTAAAGCAATAATGTTTAAGGAGGAATTAAAAACCAGTCATGGAATATTATTACAAGAAACAGAATTAATTTCTGATTTTAGAAGATTCATTCTTGCTGTGCTCAAATTTATAATTATTTATAAAATATATTTTCGTATATGAGCATAGAAATAAATTTTCTTTTGTCATGATGGTGAAAGAAAGTTTAAAAATGAAAATTTTATTTTTTTTAAATTAATAATTGGTTTTAAAAATAGAAAATACATCTGTGTAGTCAAATATCTTTCCAAATAACACTATTTATTTATTTCTAAAATACATCAAATTTTCTCGAAACCCATTTTATTCAAAATATATAAATTTCTGTATGTATATATTTATATATTTTATAGGAAATTCTCTCTAAACTATTAGATCTGACATAGTGTATATTTCCCAGCTTTATTTTATATCAATCTCATCGAATTTTCAAAAATTTTCAAATCAAAATTCTTTTTCCCTTTTAAATTTTCCTGTGTAAACTTCATTTTTGTAATGATGTGGTAGGATTGAAATTTGTTTTATGAACTTTCATATTTAGTAAAATAAATATATTTGAATAGATATGAACACCTTATGAAAGGAATTTAAAAAAAATATCAACTTTTTACAATTTAAAAAAAAATGTATAATTATTTTGTTGTTGCTTCGTTTCAGAAGTCAATAGCTATCATGATTTCAATATGACATTTTATTTTCATTAAAATAAAGCATACGTAATTCCTTCTTATTTTTGAAGCTCTGTAGAAATAATTGAATTTTTTAATAATTTTTTTAACAATTTTAATTTCGAGAATGATCGTTCAGCACTAGGCTTAATCACAAGATTAGTTACAAATAACTTAAATGCAGAGCACACCTCAAGAAAGTTTGAAGACATAAAATGATTCCTTGTAATTAATAAATCAGTCAGTTCCTTTACTGAAAAAAGATTATTTTATTTCATGTGTAAGAGTAGAGCGAATCCTTTATTAATTTAAGCGTTGATCCTTTACTCACCGCTTCTATGTTCGGGCCGGGGCCCTTAGAAATTTGCTCCTCTTGCCACCCTATTGTTACACCACTGATTTTTTTTTTATTTCTATTTTTATTTTTCAAGTGTTTTAATTTTAAATAATCTTTAATAACGACTAAAAAATCAAGTGTAAATAATTTGTTTTTACCCCCTTTGCGTTTGTTAATTGACATATTGTTAAATATTTTTCATTAGTAAATTTCATTTGTCAATTACTCTGTCATCTAAATGCTGAATATACAATAATCTCCCAACGATTTTACTAAAAAGGTTCACAAAAAAGCTTATTGTTTCATAAGTGTCATTAATATTTTGCATACGAGTCAGAAAACCCAAATACAGACTAAAGGAAAGCCACTAAAAATAAATTTTCCAAGTATATACATATTCTACTGTAATGTTTTTGATTTTTTTTCTTTTGTAATGCATCTCAAATATATCGGGCAGAAATTTCACACCAATTTTTATTCTTTTTTTTCAAGTGCTTTAATTTTAAATAATCTTGAACATCATCAAAAGCAAACAATTTTATTTTCCATTTTTACACTTGTTAATTGTCACATAGTTAAATATTTATTATTATAAAATTTCATCTGCCAATTACTCTGCAATCTGAATGCTGAATATCCAATCATCTCTCAATGATTTTACTAAAAAGTTCACAAAAAAGCATCTTGTTTCACTAATATCATCATTATTATTTATACGAGTTTCAAAACCCAAATACAGACTACAGAAAAACCACGGAAGAAATAAAATTTCCAAAAATTAACAAATTCTACTGGGTTTCTTTTCAATGCATCTCAAATATATGTGGTTGAAACCTCACACCAATTTTTGAATTCATTACCATCTTGCTGATAAAAATCACTTCTTTTCAAAATCTCTTGATGGCAGCAGATTTCCTCTTTGCTGTTGATGAAGTTTATCGATGCTTGTAAAAAAAATATGAGTTTGAGAAAGGTCAAATGGCAACAAGAAAGCGAACGGAAATCAATTTGGAATATTTCTTTTCAAATGCATGGATATATATCATGCATTCGAGGTTTATTCCCCAGTAGTTATTCTCCTCTCAAGATTGATGGAAAATCTAAAAATTATTTTTTTTCGAGATTTTGCAAGCTATAGAAAGTATTTCATACGCTGATCACTTGCCCTGGTATATAAATTGAAATGTATTCCATCACAGTTTTCAAAATTGCTGGAAAGTTGTTTTTTTTTTTTTTTTAAACTAAACATTTTAAACATAAATTTATTTTCTGTACCTCGGTTTTTTTAATTACGTGGCTTTTTGATGCGGGTGTATTTTATTGGATGTTTTTTTTAATGTATATATATATATTTTTTATTTTCCTTCAAAGTAAGTAGAAGTTATAGTTTGCTTATTGTCGTGTTCATCTTTTGAAACATTTAAAAAAGTTTTGGAAACTGAAACCGCTTTCTTGATAAAATATTCAAAAGTTCTTTTATTGCTTGTTTAAGAACTTAAATAATTTCAGTTATTGAAAATATTTAGTCACTTTGGGATTGATATCATGTAATGTTGGAAATATTTGAGAATATAATAAATATTTGAAAAACATTATTCCTACTATTTCTTAGTCATAATTTGTAATTTGGAGAGTACTGCGTTGTCTTTACAAGAACTGTAACATTAAAAGAACAAATTATTATCACAGTTAGTTTATTGCTAGAAAGAAAGAATAATTAAGTCAAAGGATGTTTTTTAATTGTTTAAATGGCTTAAGACTCCGTTTTTTTGGTGTAATATAAACATTTTATTCCTCCAATGTACACATTATAAGGTGTTATAATGTGCTATATTTTATATTAAATTGCCTCTTTAATTAACCGTTGTATATTTTTATTTGAAGGTTGTAGATTTAAATAAGTTTAAATTTTTGAATATTGAAATGATATTAACTGCTTTGATTCGTAACTATCATCTTTTATTAAACGATTTCCTTTTTATATTAGGACAAAAAATACTAAGTGCCATTATTTTGAACATTTTAATTTCTGATTTTTAAATTTAGTAAAATGATGTATTTTTTCATTGATTTAGCAGATGATGAAGTTCAACAATAATATATAAATATATAAATACTTTTAAAGTAGGACTTAAAACAAACACATCTTGCATATAAATAATAATTGAAATTTTTAAGTATTTTAAGTAAAAGTAATTAAATAGATTGGAAACATGAAACAGAATTATTCTTCTGTTAAAATATTGTTATTTAGTTTTTTTTAAGTTCAAAAAATTATTTTTTATATTATAAATATTTCAGTGTGGCATTAACTTATGTATCCAGGGCAATGGATTAATCCGATGCGTTTCTATCGTATACCCAACATTCTTACTTACTTTCTCATGTCACGTTTTTTCTTTGGCATATAAAATGACAGTCCGGCATTGAACATAAGGAGGCTGATCTACAAAGAACATTTACAAAGAGATACAAGGAAGTTTGTAGCCAAAAACAAAGAACATTTACAATGACAACTGATAGAATAACCTCATCTATGATGACAGTCCATCTATGAACCTGAGGTGTAGAAAGGATATCTGCAATGAGATACAATGAGGTCTACAAAGAGATACATTTACAATGAGATGAGAAGCATTTGCTATAAAATGAGATCAATGAACATAATTTATAATGGAAATCTGTCAAAACCGTTTAAAACTTTATTGTCAGAATCTCCTTAACTCTCTCTTATTGTCAGAAACTCCTAGCCTATAAAGCCATTCCTGGTGTTGGTGCAAATATATTGATGTCACCATGCATGGATAGTGTGAAGAAAGCTTCATTGTTTACTGTTAAATTTTTGACTAATTGTAATAATTACCATCTTCGTGACACTTTGAGTATCGCCCCATATTTGAGAGTTCCGGTCATATATTGTGTTGTGTTAGTTGTTAGGATTCTATTACCCCTAACGCTTGCACCAAGAATTTTGAAACCTTGCATTATAAACATTAACAAATTTTAAATCAAAATCAAAAGTTTTAATGAGACCCTTTTTAAAGCTATGGTTTTTGTTTGTACATGGTTATGTCTCGTATTCTTCGTATGTAAGCTATGACAGCATACAGGTTGGCGATCAGAAGAGGAGATTGAAAAGGACATTATCTTCTAGAGGACTTTTGCAACTAGCTGTCTTACATTTGCTTGCCTATTTGGAATACAATCCAAACAATTCCCACCAAACTGTCTTGCTATGAATACGAGGCATTTAATATATTACCATCATGTCCATCCCGTCTCATCGTTTCTGAAAGTGACTGCGAAGATCCACCACCAAATTTTCATAATTTTTCCAGCCTCTAGCTGCGTGCGTTACCATTCGACTATGAGTATGCTAACTTTTAATGATTTGCAAACACATTTTGCATAATATAGGAAACATTAACTTATGAAAATTTGGTCTTATTTACAGTTAAAAACATTTACAGATCATATAAAATACTTGTGATCATATGTATCATAGTGAAAAAAATTGTTGAATTTTCGTTGTTTGAATTTCAGCTTTTTTTCTTCTTTTTTTGACTTTCGAAAATGAAATAACTTCAGTTGATTTACATTTCGAATATTTTAGAACTTATTTTCGGCTACTCTAAAAGACGCTATCATACAGCTTTTCCAAAACTGAAAATTATTTTTTTGGAGAACAAAGTTAAAGAACGGAACTTTTCAAGAAAAAAAAATGTTTCCTTTTTGCTCGAACTTTTAAAAAAAAATCTGTCGGATTTGATTTATATTGTGTAAAAAGTCCATATGTACCTTCAAAGCAAAGAAAGCCCGCTTAGAATAAGAATTGAAGAAGGCAAGCATAAAAGTATTTTTTCTATACATAGCTGCAGGTCAGGGATTGGTTTTAGTTTGCTTTTCTTGATGAGTCCGCGTGAACTGAAGCAAGAAAAAAAAATTGCTTTTAAGGTAATTTTTTTCCATTATTATGATGGAAATATAAAATAATGTTACAAACTTAATATCAAATTAATTTTCAAATGCACTAAAAATATATTTCTCTTTATGAAATGTATCCTCTTCTGAAAACATTTTCAGCGATTTTTTTTTTAACATTACATAATTCAATTAAGCACGAGTTTCTCTTGTAAGAGAATCTTTTGCGATAGTTGAGTTACTTTTTTAGTTTATTTGAAATATGTTTTGTGAAGTTAATATTATAATGCAACAGGACAGCAATTTAGTATTACAAAATATAGCAAAAATATATTTTTAAATAAATTTAATTTATGCAGTTATAATTTTTGTTAACCCTGAATGCATAAAATTAGAATTAATTCTTGATTAAATTTAACTCAATGTATTTTAACTTCATTTAAAATGTATGATATAGTTCTGTATGGTATAGAAAATGTATGGCCTGTAGGTTATTAATTTTTGTATATTGTTACGTTAATTGTGATGTCTGAGGGTCGAGTGACTAGTGCACAGCGCCACAGGTTTCGGGTTCCAGTCCTGGTAGTCCATGGATGTTTATAGTGGTTCGGAATCCACTTTAAACCCTAAGTCCCAGTTTAATATGCCTGTAGAGCTTTGGACGTAGGAGTGACAACCCTCTTCATTAAAAAGTAAGTGGTATGATAACCAACAGTCTAGCGCTCTGACCTTTGGTACCGTGGACTTCATTTCGAATCCTGGCTGTGGCATGGATGTTTGTTAGCCGTTCGGAATCCACGTTAAACCGTTGGTCCCGGTCTAATTAGTCCAATATGTACAAAAAAATGATCGTAGAGCAGCAAATCAAACCGTAAAAACTAAACATCTCCTGTGTCGAAATCTGCCAAAAGGCAGATGGCATTGGCCTACAATGGGCTGTTGTTCCAATGAAAAGAAGTTAAGTTAATTGTAAATTGTTATTACTTCAAAGTTGCAAAGTGAATTAATTATATTAAAATTGTTTAAACCGGCTATTTGTCCTTAACTTATATATATATATAGAGAGAGAGAGACAGATTTATAATTGTTGATTTACAGTTGTATATTTTTTTTTAACATTTAAGAAATAATTCGGCATATACAGGATTAACGTTAAATACTAAAACACATAATGTCCTTACTCTAAATGCCTTTTTGCTTTTGTATTCGAAAAATGTTATCAAATTTGCACCTTAAAAAATAAAATATTTATATTAAAGTGTTAAATAATATATGTTTATGTATTGCCGTATAGCATCTAACAAACTTATTTTCCAACAATCCGTCTAAGATATAGCAGTCTTAATTGATTAAATCTATAAGAATTCCATATATATATTCCTGGAGATGGCATGTCAGAACATCTTTAGAATCTCTCTCCCATTAGTTAAATAGTAGCATAGGATATTTTTATTAATGATAATTTCATCAAATAACCAAGCTTAGTTGCTGTTTTAAAAAAGGGAAGAAAATATTTCGGTATAAATATCCCGTGAATTAACTCGGGTAATAAGTTTGCCCAACTTTCCCCTTGAGCAAAAGCTGCGAAGTCTCTTGCAGCGTTGATTTAGAAAACACTGTACCACTGTCAACAATAAGTGTAACTATTTGGCAACTATGATACCAGTTTAGTAAATTGCTCAAATCTTCTCGTACCCCTATATTACAGTATGTTTGATGTGAGGCATGAAGTGTCAAGTCTCACACCACATTTTCTTTATCGTCGTCCTCCAAGCAGAAGTAGTGTCTTTTCTTGAAAGCTGTGTAAGTATAGATAAGGAGGTTGTGATGACACGAGACATCTCAAAGTGTTCCATCCAGTCTCATGTTGAAAAATAGTGTTACAAAATTTGAATTTGAATCTTACATTTGAATTACAATGTGTTGAAAATAAATTTTAACAAACCTTATGAATGTTAGTTTTTTAAAACTACATTTGGCTCAATAATTGTTTAAATATTGCACTTTGATCATATTTAAGACAGTAAATAATTTGTTGTTTCAGAAGTTTAAATATACAATGACTTATTTTAAAAATTTTTATTTACTAAAGTCGTGTAAATACGTCATGAACAAAAATGCGATTATGATATTTATCCTTTCTTTACATATTATAAATGCTATGAATCGCATATTCTTTTACATATATTGATAAATTTTACTATGTACAAACAGTAAGCACTAAATTTATTAAACATTCTATGTAATTAATCGGAGTGATGAAAAATTAAGTTAATTGGATTTTATTAAGATATAAAAAATTGTAAACATATCAAATCCCAAATTAAATATTATCTTGAAAATTAAAATAAATCAAAATCTCATTTCATGGCAGAAAATTATTTATATAATAAAAATTTTTAAGTTTATTTATGTATTCATTACTTAGAGAAAAAAAAGAAATTCTTGAAAATATATTCAAGAAAACTATTTATGTGCTTTTTGTGAAAAAAAATAAATACAAATTTGATTTAGTGAAATTAATGATCATGACAACTCATTACTGATTGTTAGGGTTCTACTAATTTTTCTAAATTCAGTTTAATCATGCAAAATTAATTCACTTAGTCTCCTTCAAATATACAATTTTGTGAAGAATGAAAGTTTATTTTTTAAATAAAAATCTTTCTTAAAGATGTTGAATAGTATTTACATACCTATCCAAAACTCTATTATGAACCAAATTCTATTTTGTTACAAACTAATTTCATTTAATTTGTAACAATATTTTGGACTAATTTTCACCAATTTGGAAGCATAATTGTAAAACTTAGCTATGTAAACATGTTGTTCAAATACTAAGAAGAACGCAGATGCCAAAGAATAAGAATGTTGTAGAAAATAACTTTCTTCGACAGACATAACAAAGTGGGTTTGATTTTGGATCTAAGGTTAATGATGAAATCAGCCGAAATTCAGAACGGTTCAGCTCCAGATTTGCTGACTAACGGGGAATGGGAAGTAAGCCTACTGTCTTAAGACTGCCATCAAGTGATTTACTGTCAATTTATTTGCAAGTTCAGCTTTAGTATCGAATGAATTATTTTCCTCCTAGCTTTCGATAAAGGCGGAATACATATCCAAGGATTGTACATTTTTCAAGATAAGCACATTTTCTAATATATATTGTGGTCTAACCTCAAATGGATTGTTCATATTTAGAAATTTAAAATATTTTATAGATTTAGATTTATTATACATATCTACAGATCATACATTTTTCAAGATGGGCATATTTTCTAATATTTATCGTGGCCTAGCCTCAAATCTATTGGCGCTATTTAGAAATTTAAAATATTTTATATATTTAGCTGTGATTTAATATCACTTACCTCTTATATTACGTGACATATAAAATCCGATTAATAGGATATATTATTTCCAATGCTTGACATTTTAACCTGAAGTCATTTACCACTAAAACGACCGATGTATAATGAACTCCTCTTTAAATATGTTTCACCACTGGGTCTATTATATTTCACCCTCAATTTTGAACGAGTAATTATAGGGATGACATCTTAGGGATTTGCACCATTCTTACGACCTTAATTGAAAACCTAGACCTGGCATACGGATTTATTGTGACTATCATTGGGATTGATGAGAAAGCTTTCAGTCTATGCTGAGTTGTTGGGTTAAATACTCTACTCCTATAGTCAACAAATCTAACTCGCAATGTTACACGTCTCTCTAATACATAATTACATATCAGTGTCTTTATTTCTACACATTTTTAAGGCAAAGAAACTTACAGAATATGTAAAATAGAACGAACATTTTTATTTCTGGTCAAAATAACATATTGCAAATTAATTGCTATGAATTTATTGGAGGTGTTTCTGTTATTTTATGGCCATGTCATTCAGTTGATAATTGGACGTTTTAAAATTTTATTTAAGATACTCTTTCTGTAATGATATAAGGTTTAGATAAATTTAAATTTTGCAGATAGTGTTAAAGAGGATTAAATTCTTAGACTAATCTGCATGCACGAATGACCTTAGTTTGTTGATTTAGTTGAAGCTAATTAATGTTGATGTTAACTATCTTTGAAACTATTTTGATACAAAAACTTCAAAATAATGCTTTCGTCAGGAAATTTATATTTAAAATAAGTAATTTTACAATTAATTATGTAATCAATTTAAAGTAAAAGTGTTTGTTTTATTAATATATTTTGAATATATGTAATAAGCCAGTGTTTTAAAAAATGGTCTATATCGACTCCGAAAGTCTGTCCATGGTTAGACACCATTTTTCTAAGCAATTGGTAATCAAAAAAATAACCGGAAAGATCAATCAATTGGTAATCGGGAAGATCGAATTATTTGGTAATCACAATGGTAGAACCAATTGTTAATCAAAGATCGGATCTATTGGTAATCAGAAAGATCGAATCAGTTGGTAACCGGTAAGATCGAATCAGATGGTAATCAGAAAGATTGAATCAATTTTTTAATCAGAAGGATCCAATTAGTTGGTAATCAGAATAATAGAATCAATTGTTAATCAAAGATTGAATCAATTGATAATTAGAAAGATCGAATCAACTGGTAATCAGAAAGGTCGAATAAGTTGGTAATGAGAAAGATTGAATTATTTGATGATCTGAAAGATCGAATCAATTGGTAATCAGAGAGAGCGAATCAATTGGTAAGAGAGAGCGAATCAATTAATAATCAGAAAGATCGAATCAGTTGGTAATTAGAAAGACTGGTTAATGGCAATATGGTAGTATCAAAATCACTATCTTAGAATCATTTTAACAAGATCTTTCAGCTTGTTTATATTCTTCATGATTTTCACAGATATTCAATATACTTCAACTATACTTCTCCTTAAATTAAAAGTATAGTTGAAGCATATCTAACATTAGCGAAAGGACCATTAGCGAAAAGTAAAAATTTTCGATGTCCTTTTTTCTGTCAACGTTCGGAAAGTTAAAAACTCAGTGCTATTCATACTTAACGAAATGACTCACACTAAACATCAAAAACATGAAACAACTGCCAGTCTAGTCCGTGTGACAATATTACTAGTTAATAAGTTATTGCTTAAATTAATATACCTAGAAAATAATAATTATATATTTTAACTAGGAAATAAACATAAACAATGCAAGCGTTTTGTTTGTTTGTTTGTTACGTTCTGTATAATGGCGAGGGTGAACAAGATTGATAAATTTACTAGAAAGTATTTATTATATAAATAAATTCAGTGTAATCCATGTGATAATATTACTTGTTATGGGCCTGAATGGCCGAGTGGCTAGCGCTCTGGCGCTCGGTACCACAGGTTTCGGGTTCGAGTCCCGGCGGTGCCATGGATGTTGTAGTGGTTCGGAATCCACTTTAAACTGTAGGTCCCGGTCGAATATGATCGTAGAGCGTTGCGGGGGCATTGTTACTCCGCGTCCATGGCTTATGTTCAAGTTACACGCGCCCTCTGGGTAATGCAAAGTGAGTAACGTTTGTGCAGAGCTTGCCTTAAGGCATTCAAGACTAAGTGTCTCAGTGTTTGCCATCTGCATTAGAAGAAAAAAAATATTACTAGTTATTGAGTTATGACATATATTAATACGTCATATAATACAAGTACGATAAATATTTCAAGTGTAATGGTTGTTAAATATTTTAACTAGGAAATAAACATAAACAATGCAAGCGTTTTGTTTGTTTGTTACGTTCTGTATAATGGCGAGGTTGAACAAGATTGATATATTAACTAGAAAGAATTTATTATATAAATTAATTTTCTTTTTGTTTTGATAAAAATTTAAATTTTTGGAAACAGAATCGTCAATAAAAGATGAAATATTAATCATTCTATTATTATAAATATCGTAAAACTCAGTAATATGAACATTTTACGTCCAATAAAAAAAAAGTTATCATTAAATCTTATTTTTTTAAAGCATTTTATTGTAAATTTAAGAATATATACTATTTGTAGTAGTATTATTTTAAAAGAATAAAACAAAAATTAATATGCACTTTGTTTTTAGAAAAAGTCTCTAACATGAATCAAACATCTGCATATCCATTTAATCACTGCAGCGTAACAGATTAAAAAGATGTTTGATCAAAACAGATTAGAATATTAAATAGTTTCGCTTAATTAGTTGGATTGAAACTCTTTAAGATGCAAATTAAGTTCATGCATTTTGTTAAAAAAATATGTATATGGATATGTGTGTGTATGTTAAACTGTCATTTGTATTTTAAAAGTTCTTTTAAGCTATTTTAAAGAAATAACACCCTGTAACTGAAAATATATTAAGAGAAAAATGATCAGTTTCTTATTTTTATAAATTTTATTATTTGTTTTTTTATAATCTAAAGTATTTTATTATTTGTAATTTTTCATCATCAAATTTTATTATTTGTAATTAAAATTGAAAGATCATCAGTGTTAATTCATTCATGGTTTTTTTTTTTGTTGTTGAATTCATCTTAATAATTTTATAGAAATTTTTTTTTAAATGATGAGTATAAAGATAAATGTTTAAGCTAATTTGCGTTTTGAATATAAATATTTATTTTTAAATTTTTAGATGGTTTTAAAAAGTTATAAGTTAATTTATTTTAAAGATATTAAAAGATGATTAAGCAATTATTTAAATACATCAAAACATGTATATATTTTAAGAATCTTAAAAAGATAAAAAAAAAAAAAGTATCACTTTTCTAATTTTCTGTTTCAATTTTTTTATTTTTTCCATTTTGTATACGATTAAAACAATTCTTCTTAATCAGTTTTTTTTATTAATGTCTTATAGTACGTCATATGTTATATTATGAATAAATCTACAGTTAACAAAATTTTTCATCAATATCCTTTCTTTTCATAAAAGGCTGTATTCTTTACTTTTAACCATCCTCACACTTCAATGGATAATTTACATATTTTATAATTCATATTATATTAAAAACACTTTTATGAAATGAAGAATATTATCTTAAAAGTCTTTTTGAATAATCAAAGGAAATTTTAAAAAATGAAAGAATATGGTATTTTTATGATGGACTGAAACTTGTTCATTATTAGTAGTTGCTAAGCTAATTTTGAATTTTTAATGTCATTCCTTAATGGTTATATATCTATAGCCTATATATTTAGAAATTACCGTCCTGTAGTGTTTTTCAAAAAGAAAATGCTGAAGTTTATTTAATTTGAGGAATAATTTAAATAATCGACAGTATTCCTTAAATAAATCATAACAAACGTCCTTAATTATCATTGTTGAATTTTGTCCCACATTGTAAAAATAATATTTCGATGACCTTATGAAAAACATATGTTAGAATAAGATAAATATTTTAATTAATAATTTTTGGTCCCTGATGGCTTGAAGACTATCGGTCTGCCTTTTGGCCCCACAGATTTCGTGATGAGTCCTGGTGGTGCTATGGATACTCGTAGTGGTTCGGAATCTACCTTAAACTGGGGGTTCCGGTCTCATAATATGACTGTTGGGCATATAGTTGACAACCTACAAAGTAAAAAAAAAACATCATGCTTCATCTTCATCGATACGGTTTGGTTTACGGTTTAACGTGGATTCCGAATCAGTCATGAACATCCATGCCACCGCCAGGATTCGAATCTGAAGCCTGTGGTAACAAAGGTCAGAGTGCTAGCTAATTGGCCATAAGGCCACTCAGTGATACAGAGCCAAGACAGACTTCTACCTACAAGTGTTACATTACAACAGAAGCTAACCATTTACCTCCATCCGTGAGTAGGCTATTCATGGGATGTCCATCCCGCTCTACAGGACTCTGAGGATGATGGTGCCATGGATACTCGTAGTGGTTCGGAATCTACCTTAAACTGGGTGTTCCGGTCTCATAATATGACTGTTGGACATATAGTTGACAACCTACAAAGTAAAAAAAAATACCCATCATGCTTCACCGTCAGCAATACGGTTTGGTTTACGATTTAACGTGGATTCCGAATCACTCACAAACATCCATGCCACCTCCAGGATTCAAATCTGAAGCCTGTGGTACCAAAGGCCAGAGTGCTGGCTAATTGGCCATCAGGCCGTTGAGTGATACAGAGCTAAGTCAGACTTCTACCTGCAGGTGTTCCATTATAACAGAAGCTAACCATTTACCTCCATCCATGAGTAGACTACTCATGGGATGTACCTCCCGCTCTACAGGACTCTGAGGATGAGTCACACACACTAATAATTTTCTATAGATGCTGGATATTTATAAAATAAAATGTTTGAATTGCTGTTTATCGTATTGTAAACTTATGCAATTTGTTTTATCTTATATAGCATTAAAATGCAAGCATTGCAATTTAACTTGCAGTTTTCAATTTTAAATGAAAAGAAAATCACAAATCCCTTGTTTATTATTAAATAAAATTAAACATGCAACTAACTAAACAATATACTTCAATTAACTTACTGTTTCTGCAATTATTTTTCATGTATATACACATCCTGAAATTCAATTAACAAAAGAATCACTCTTCATTTTATAAATTACCTTCATAGTCTTATGCAAAAAAAAAGGAAAAAAATTAGATGTAAAGGCATCATTCATTATTTTTCTTTTTCTTTGTCGCAGTTCAGAAGAAACAACTATTTTAATTACGGAATGATACATTTGATGGAAGAAAAAACAGAATGTTCAAGACATTAATTGTTGTACAACATGTTAAATAGGACATTAAATGCTCATTAGGAATAATGAATCTTTTAGAAGATTTTATTGAATCCGCTCTAAACGACAATTGTTTGAAAGTATTTTCTTATTATTTCAATTGCGTAGAAAGACGAATACCTATTGTTTATAAAAATGAATACTCTCATCTGTTTTTATCATTTTCATGAATATTTTTAATTGGCTGATTAAATCAATTAATTAGCTGATTAAATCAGCTATTTTATTAATGTGTCGTTACAACATTAAAATTTTTAATTTATAAATAAATATACCCTTTTAATATGATAAGAATTAAATTATAATTTTTAGTCCATCCACTTCTTTTTCTTAGGGATTTTAAATATTAATTCTATTAATATTATATCATTACTAGCGTCCATAGCACAACTTCAGGCTATACATACCCCTAGGGTAGTGCTAAATGAATAACAGCGGTGCAGTCCTTGCTTATAGCATAAAGATATGTATTGCCGTCGCATTAGAGCAACAACAATATGACAATAATGATATACATAATAGTAACGATATATATAAACTTATAAATTATGTTATTTATATACCTTATTTTAAATATTTTTTTTTATGGAAAAACTCTTGATTTTACATTGTAGCGACACCTATTTATGTAAAATGGAATACAAATTGAACGACTTCTACTTTCACTGTTAAAAAAGGGAATTTTCCCGCTAGAATGAAAACAGAACGTAGTTGGCGTTCGAAGTAGAATAAAGATGCTGTAATTGTGAAAATTGATTATCGTCTTTTATTTTGCCGTCTGGATTTTAATAACACTACGCAACCTTTACAAAACCGCCACATACTTGGTGACCCGTGAATTGTTTGCCAACAGTGAATTATTTACAAAATGACTGAAAGTAATGGATCGGCGAAAAAAGATGAAGTAGCGCGGGTAAGTGTCAAAATACCTCCTTTTTGGGCAGAAAAACCAGAAATATGTAGTAACTTCATCAAAACTGTGACTACATAACGATAACAGAAAATGAGTCGCTGGAGGCCAATTGCATCAACTCTCTAGCCCGCCAATATCTGCTGCATAAGTTTTCTTCATTCAGTGAAGAACAACTTAGCAAATGATCTTTGTCCATTTCAGAGTTTTGGTTGCACAAAGAACTGTTATTTATACAAATGATGTGTAACTGTTTATAGCAAGACAATCATGTCCAGTCTCCAGGCGGAAGGCCGCTACTGCGATGGATCTAGGACAGTCTGGGATTTTGCAAATCGAGTTCCTCCACTTCTTTTTCTTAGTGAAAGAAAAAGAACTCGATTTGAATTTAATATTAACTTTTGATTACTTTGAATTTAAATACTAATTCAAATAATATTATTATATCATTAAAATTTAGATAAAAAATATTGTTAAATTTGTGTTGCACATAAACTAGCTGTTGAAAGAAAGGATGTTTGATTTTACACTGTTGGCGTACCTTTACAGTTACTGCTTGTATAAATGAGGAGTTTATTAAATTTCATTATAATCATAAAGTGATTTAAAAAGATGCATGGTTATTATAAATTTAAATAAAAGAAAAATATTATTGTTAAAGTGTTGCAGATATGGCTGTATAAAAAATGACAAGCTATAAATAACTGTGTAAATATATTTTTAAAAAAATTGCTTTTAAAAAGTAGCAAATATTTCACGTCTGTCAGAAAAGATTCAAGTATAATTTAATTGAGAGAAATTCAATAAATCAGTAATGAATAAGGCAATTCATCTTCTTCACTGACTGACCTTAAAGCCTTTCATATACACAAGGGAGGTCATTTTTCAAGGATAGGATATCTTTAAACGCCTGAAATTGAGCTTTTAACTGAATCGAATTCTTTTAGCTGTAGTTCATCATTACTGAAAAAAACATACTTTCAAAGTCTTTAAACTGTGAAGTTTGAAGTAGCTACTCAAACGAATGTTTTTTATTTTCCAATAAATGATCGTTGAATGAAAACGAAGTTAACTCGCTCATTCTTTCAGTTTCGTAAAATTCTTAACCCTGAAACATCAGCGAAGATGTTTTGTAGCTTTTATAATAAACACAGATTAGTTTTATTTACATTTTAATGTTAATTGACTCTATATTTTTATCCGCAAAATATTCTAACGTCACCTAAACCCCATCTTATGATTAAAAAAAAGAGAGATTTTTTTAAAGGTTTTATGTTGCACCACTACAGTATTGCGGTTAATCGAGTTCGAAGGATGCAAATCGTCCCCAACGGGAACCCCCAAAATAGAATTTTTAAGGCATTATTTTTTGTACAGAATGTTAAGCACATTTAATACTAATAGATTTAATTTTGATTTTTGTCGCTCTACTGTCATCTTGTGCACATTTTAGGCTAAACAGACAGGGGCCTACAGTTTAAAGGGGATTCCGAACCACTAACAAACATCCATGCCATCGCCAGGAGCCGAACCTGGAGCAACAATGGCCAGACCGCTAGCTGATTTTCCAACAGGCCACTAAATACTAATATGAAATTAGGAATATTATATTGAATATCATATATGTATCTTTCTTAATATATTATTCATCAATATATATTAATAATATATTGGGGAAGATTTTATAGCATAAGACAAGAGTTTTACCGGATGAGTTTGGAGCACCAGAAAAAACTCCACCGTTTTCAGGTTAGTTATTTTCCAAATTGTTATATCAAAATGTAGCACTCCTTCTGTGGTCACTTTGAATCTATTACGCATTTGTCATTCCAGTCAACTTGTCAAAAATTCAAAATATAGTATAAAATTGCTTAGGATGGTACATAATGTTATTAATAGACTCTGGTAATTTCTTAAAAAAATTTGAAGGCTGAATGAATGGTTTGTGAAGAGAAAAATATAAAAAATTATGTTTTTGGATCAATTTTCAAAGAAAATTGTTGCAAACAACTGCTGTAAGTAAAGATAACCTAAGTAATACGGCATGTTTCATTACCATTATTTATCATGTTTTAGTCTTATTATTATTTACTGAGAGAGACACGATTGTCTAAAAAGAAACCAAGAAAATACCCGAATAGTTTTTGTGAATAAAGAAGAGCAGATTACTAAAAACATATCAATCTTTTTTTTTTTTTAATTTCGCTGATTTGATTAAAACAAATACTAATCTGTAATGGTCTAAATTCGTAAGGTGCATTTCTCTTCTCTATGAAGGTTTCCCAGGAGAATCAAATGGTTATTTGGTTGACCACCTACCAATTATTGTTAATTAATTAAGTTACTTAATTATTTATTATAAATTACCGAATGGGTGCAACCAATATCAAAATCACTGGTTATTGACTTTTCGGCAATATATTCAGTGAATGTTTAGAAAATAAGGTTAATACTAAAGTTTTAAATCATTAGGTATGGAAATAATAGTTAAATAGAAGTAATAGGTATGGATATAATAATTAAATAATTTATAGGTATGAATATAATTTGATATTTAGTAAGTTATTTTCATTTATAAACAACATTGACGAAGAGTAGTCGACTGGTAGTCGTAAGTACCTTATTCAAAAAGTTTAAACATCAAACAACCAGTTAACAAATTCAATATAAAATTTGTTACGCAATCATATTTGATGTTTTAAAATGCTAAAATAGAGGAAAAACTTTCCATTCTTAAGGCATGAGCAATTAGAGTATATCTTGGATTGAGTTGATTCAATGGAGGTGATTAGTTACAACTTTTAAAAATTTGAGCAGGGTTTTACAGTAGGGAAGGGAGTGTTAAAAATGTTTTGTAAAGATATCATTTTTGTATACTAAACATTTGTGTTTTAATATGTTTTTGAAATGTTATAATTCAAAAAGAACAGGAGAGTTATAACTATGTATTTAGTATGTAGTTATACTTTGATTTTCAACAAATCTGCACAGAGTATCGCCTGTCATTAGGTTTTTGTGGTTCGCCACATCATTTTTTATTGTATTTAAAAATATGATTTTTTTAAAGATTTTCAGAATTTAATGAAATATGAAAACGTGGTTACGTCTTTAGTTTAATAAAAAAAATAGTTTTAGGTTATAAACATATTTTATTAATTGTTTTTTAATTTATTACTATCTGGGAGATGAGATAGATTTTGTCAATAGCACAGCTAACCTTGATCCAAAGTTTTTATATATAGATAAAACCTCTGGATATCTGATACAAACTTTTTATATATAACTCATTAAGCATATTAAAACATTGCTAAAAACATATTTCCAGTAGCAAAGTATATGATAATGAATTGAAATGTATAACTCTTTGGATCGGCAAACATTTGCAAGCAAATAATTCCAAGCATGAATATTAAAACAAAATCTTTCTAAATTAATAAATACCATTTGAGTAATGATTTTTGCGTTTACTTACTACCAATATCGAACCAAATAATAAAATATTCACTAAAACTAATATAATGTTACATTCCAAATACTTTATTTACCTTTGTATTATATTGTAATATTTTTTTTTCCTTTTATATAAATAAATTAAATGCACACACAAATGTATAGACCCTGCGCCGCATAAAAAAATATTATGAATCTAACATATATGTATATGTTTGATGAAAAAATAAAATAAATATCCCTAATTGATAGTAAAGTAAAAGTAATTATTATTTTTTGTTATAGTAATAATTTCATTAGTTAATACCGTGTTGTTGTTCTAGACCACACGGATTCTTGGATTGGTCTAGACGTTGCTGACTACCAAGTGGGATAAGAAACAACATGTTGTCGTTCGAAGCAGTATCATTTGACCTCTATCTAATTGTATTTATTCTGTAACTAAGAAACCTATTTACTGCTACAAATAAAATCTATATTAACCTGTCTACCTATATCGATATCATGTATCGATATTTTCCAGCCATGCACACTCTGGATTGTGCAATTATCGATTTATTTGGCAATAGAACAAATATTTTTGGGCTACAATCAACCCGCATGTGTGGAAAATAGGTCGCCGAGCTAGACAGGGAAAATATTGACGTCATCCACACTGTATTTACCCACATGTCCCACTCTGAGATTCACCAAGACCAACTTGTGCAAGAAGTGACAAGTTGAAGGAAACTTAGAAGTAAATACGGAAGAATTAATTCTGTGTATTTTAAGAAGAAATCCTGTGCGGCGATTTAGATTAAATGTAATTCTACCTGTTTTTTGAGTAAATATATCGGGAACTTCGTTTGTTATCTTCGAAAATATTTTCTTATACTGGAATAAAATAGTTGATTTCGCCATCCACCGTATTATACTATTATTTGTAGCCTTTTTATAAGCAAAATATTTCTTCATTGTTATTTATTTAAACTTTATTATTTCAATAAGCCCAATCGTGGTCTAGTACTAGTATTTAAAAAGATCCGATTTATCTGATGATGTTTGCAGCGATTACATTTTTAAAAGTGAATTAATTAAAATGAAATTATCTAAGATTTTTCGAGATTGATTAAAGAAGGCGAATTTCAAGGTTATCTTCAATGTCATATGGAAATGTAATACAGTTGCATCTTAAAGTATTTCTGAAAACCATTGGTTCTTTCTTATTTTCATTGACAGTTGCCTGCTGGCTGAGTGTCTAGCGCTCTGCCACTCGGTACTGCAGGTGTCGGGTTCGATCCCGGCGGTGTCATGGATGTTTGTGGAGGTTCAGAATCCACTTTAAGTTGTAAGTTTCGGTCTTTTATGGCTGTAGAGTGTTGCACATAGAGCTGATTACCCTACCGCATAAAATGAAAACATCTGTCTCAAAACCTACCAGTAGGCAGACGGTCCAGCATGTGGCTGCTGCGCCAATGAAGAATATACATGTGTGTATGTGTAGAGCGTCACAGAGCCCAATCAAATTTCTTCTCACCCACATCATTATAAAACTGTAAAGGGGCAACTCATCTCTAGGCGCAGTGATGTGGTGTGGTGTGGTGTAATAGTAGTAGTATTCTTCATTGGCGCAAGAGCCATATGGTGGGCCAAGGCCTTCTAGCAGATTTCGAGGCATGTGTTGTTTTGTTTTTACGGATTAATGTTGTCAACATTGTGCTCTACAGTTATGTTAGACCGTGACCTACGGTTTAAAGTGGATCAAACATCCATGCCACTTCTGGGACTCAAGCCCGAAACTTGTGGCACTGAGCGCTAAAGCGCCACACACTTTGCCATTATGCGGCATTTGTTCCTTCTATATTCTTTTAATAATTACTTCTCATATATTTCTAATCACTACTTCTCCTACTTCTCTTCTTCTAATTGTTACTTTTCCCCACATCTTTTTTAACGCAATTTCTGTTCACATCTTTCTAATCATTACATACCCCTGTTTCATTCTTATCATTCATTTCTCCACATATTTCGTATTGATGTTGAAACTTCGAAATGCATTAACATGCCAATAAAGTTTAGCAAACTGCTGCTATGTACTTGGTCTAACTTTTTTGGCCAAGAGGCGTAGCATTTTCATCGTATTATATCGTGTGCATAAAACTAAATGTATAACTTATCAAATCATTTAAAAATGTAAATTAATATTATAAATTTCTTTTGTTATAAATGAACAATTGTCTGAAAATTCCATGCATTGAATGAAAACTTTATGTACAATATGATGTTTATGTAAGTGTAACAGATGATTGCAGATCTCACAAATGCTATGATGTCTTACGTTGCAGGTGATTGCAGATTTAACAAAGGCAATGATGCCTCACGTTAAATTGACAGTTCATTAAATATAAACTACAACAGCTGTCGTCACTACTATGAATTTAATAAATAAACAGAAGATTGAACACAATAAGAACGAATAAACACATAAAGATAACTTTCCTTTTTTAAGCTACAAATTGCATTGATTTTGATTAAACTTTCCATTTGATTTTATAAAAAAGATAACAGGCACTGAGTAGAAAGGTTTTGTAGTTATATAACAGGAACTGCCATGTTATTGTTATAATTGTGTCATGTCTTTGTTGAAATCAAAAATAGTGTCATAACTTTGTCATGTCACATAATTCCGCCCACTGAATGAAAACTTTATGTGCAATGTGATGCTTTTGTAAATGTTGCAGATCTTACAAATGCAATGATGTCTCATGTTGCAGATGATTGCAGATTTACAAATGCAAATATTACACCATATTTAAAGCTTATTTTATGAAATACGTGTATATTTAAAAGACTATTGATTTAATTCTTTTCATTATGACTGGGCTATACAGGTTTACTTCCGAGGGTTTATGGATTTACAACATCATCACTCTATATCCATTTTTACTGATTACTTGTTAGTAATTATTTACAATAAATAAGTAAATATTTATAAACTCATGTTTGTGAAAATTGCAACACCATCAAGGAATCGTCATAATTGAATGAAATTTAATACACAGTTGAGTGGTAGTGGTACAAATAAATGATTAAATGTTCAAAGCAAACAAACAATAACAAGAGATCGGAATCAGTATTTAATGTAGCCACCACGCGCTGAATAAGTGCTGCTACACGACATGGCATGGAGTCAAACAAATTTTGAATTTAATTCAGCATTCCATATTGTTTGTATGCGCACCCAAATGTCTGCAGGAGCAACAGGATGAGGATCACGAGCGAGACGCCGACCAACGAAATCCCACACATGTTCAATCGGCGACATATCCGGGGAATACGCAGGTCAAGGAAGAAGCTGTACCTGCCGCGTTGCAAAGAAGGATTGAACAGTCCTAGCGATATCAGGGCGGGCATTGTTCTGTTGAAATACAGCGCCTGACAAGCTTTGAAGGAAGGGAACAGCTTGGGGCTGTAGAACTTCACTGATGTACCGGTTGCTGTTCAGATTGCCCACAATTCTTAGCAATGGAGATCGTCCATGATATGCTATGGCAACCCAGACCATAACTCCGGGTGTTCGTCCACTGTGGCGTCGATAATGCACTCCGGAAGGTGGCGTTCACCTTCATAGCGTCTGACATGAATGCAGCCATCATGGTACCACAAATTAAAGCGGGATTCGTCAGAAAACACGACAGGCTGCCAATCAGCACGCCAGTCTCTATGCTGAGCGGCCCTTTTCTACTCGCAGGCGGCGATGGTTTAGTGGGAGAGGGATCCTGTATAAAGGAGTCCTTGCGCGCAGTCCACACTGCAGCAGACGTCTACGATTGATACACAATGAAACATCTGTAGCTATTGACCACTGTGCTGCCAATTTCTAGAGGAAGCTGTTTCAGCGCCATGCGGACCAGGTGTCCGTCATCGCGAGCTGACCCTCACATTTCGGGGTCCACTCCCGGATTTCCGAGTTGTCCGACACTCGTCCGTCCACTGCTTCCAAAGACGCATCACTTTTCTGATGTTTTACACGAGCGCCTACAGCACGATAAGGCAATCCAGCTTCACGAAGGCTTACGATTCTCCCCCGTTCAAACCCTGTAAGTTGTTCAAATCTCGCTCTCTTTCGTCGAAGAGGCATAAGTAACGATTGAGCTAACGTCTACCATTAGCAAATAACCACCGATAACCATACACGCCTCGCTGCAGCCGTCTATTTATTCGGATCCATCTGCCGTTCAGAGGGCGCTGCTCAGCATACGCATGCGCTACGGATTTGAAATTCTAATCATTTGCATATCATGCGCTAATTTGCATTTCCTGAAAATTTCAGCCTACTCGCGTAAGTCCTTCACGGTGTTGCAATTTTCACAAAGATGAGTATAAGATGAATAATTTTTTGAAAAAGAAAATAAACAATATGCATAAAGCTGTGATAAAGTTTCAAATTCTTACAAGAATTAACTTGACAACAGTATCTGTTATAAAAAATCTTCGCACTTCATGCATTTTCTTTCAAAAAAGACAAAACATTTTCTTCATCTTGCAACTTGAAGATAATATAACTAATTTTAATCGATTCTCAAATGAATTTTTAAAATCACAGTTCATTTATCTTTATGAAAAGAAAATAAACTCCAAGCTAGTTTCGTGATTTTAAACAGTAACTTTAAATGAAATGCCCTTCTACACAATGTCTGCTATCTCTTTCGTAAAATCAGATGGATGGATTAATCAAAATTAATGCAATTTCTAGCTTACAAAAAAGAGAAAAGTTATATTTATGTTTTCTTTTTGAAATCTCTTCTGTCTAATTATTATATTCATGCTAGCGACGACAGCTGTAGTGGCTTAATATTTAATGAACTGTCAATTTAAGCATGATTGGATTAAGTCATTGTTTTTATTTACTTACTGTGTCCGTCACCAGTGCATGTGTTCAAATGTTTTGAAAACATGGTTATTTTTTGTTATTGTTAAGTTTTGTATTATAATTAGTTTAAGTTTGTTAACATTTCTCTGATTATAAATGGAATATTATTCTTAAATCAACAATCTTTCTCTCAATTTCTTAGTTGTTGCATTCTTATATAAAAAAAGACTTTCTATACATTTTATATGTATAAATCCTTTTGTTTGTATTAATCTTATCATTTATGTCAATATATTTATTTTAATATTTATATTAATACTAAAAATATATTAATACTTAAAAAAAAAGGAATTTTATTATTATAATTTGTCCTTTTCTTTTACTTGTATCCTGTTAACTTGTGAATTGGCAAGAGCGCCCCCTGTGGCGTTCAGCTGAATTGTTGAGTTAGCCCAAAGACTCTCACCCGGAGAGGAAGTATATTATCTTATCTCAGTATTGGGTTTTCGGCTTAGTAATGGAATATTTCCACGAATCTCTAATTATCTGTCTTAAATGTGTTTAATATTGAGTGTCTCTAATTGTGTGTGGCTGGTGTTTGTACATGTATGAATAAAGCTGTGAGTTCTTCAACCTGTGCTAAGTATCTCAACCCACACCCAGTTATAATCTGGTTGCCCAACCATACCACTTTACACTTAGCATTATATTTTTTAAAAAATCAACTGTTACTAGTATAATAAAATATATTGATAAGTATTACTTTTATTTGTTTAATTTTTCTTTATATTTATTGTAAATTTTATTTTCATGTAGCAGATTTATTCATGCTATATTTGAAAAATATAGTTATGTTATAGAATTGTATTGTAATATTCAAAATAATCAAACAGTGGGAAATATTTTCTCTTTATAAGAGAAAAAAAAGCCATTTATACAAAATACTTACTTCTTTATTTGATAATGCTGACCAATACCGGTATTTCTTAAAAAAAAATTATATTTATATAATTCAAAATTTTGAATGTAACACATAAATGACAAATTACCTTACAAAAATAAAATAAAACAACCTATAAAAAATATTAGTTGCATTTCACCACGTTTTCTAATACTTTTTTCATGTTAAAAACTTCTGATGATTTTTTCGACTTTCCTTCAAGGACGAGACTACGAGTCCGTGCATTACTGTATGCCATTTCCAGTGGAATGCGAGAACGTGTCGGCAAACACATATTCCTCGTCTGAGTTTTATCGCTTTGAGAACCTATAAATTCACTTTATGCTTGCGATTTTCATAACGCTAGGTGGGGAAATGGGTAAATCGGTTTCACTCGATGCTGAGTTGTTGCAGAGATGCTGGGAGTTGTGGAAGTCAATCCTGACTCGTTAATATTGTCCTTTCGTAGAGAATATAATAAAAGGTGTTTGAATTTGAGTAAATTTCTTTGTTATCGTATTATTCAACATAAAAATCGTATTTAAATTTAAAGTAATATGCCCCTTATTTGTTGTTTAGATATCACTAAGAAATTTTAATGATAGATCTGGTTGGGAACGAAAATATTTCTAAGAATTAGAAGGGCTTTATTTGGATTTTAAAAACGCTAGGTAGGTAAATGTGTGAATCGTTTTCATTCGATGCTGAGTTGTAGCAGGGCCGCTCTGAGTTGTGGATGTTAATCCTGACTCGTTAATATTGTCCTTTCGGAAGAATATAATAGTTGAGAGGTCTTAAGAATATTTCTTTTTTATCTTATTATTCAACATATAAATTATATTGAAATTTAAAGGTAACATAAATATTATTTTTTGTAATATCACTACGAAATTTTAGTAGTATATGTTTTTGGGAAAGAAAATATTTCTAAGAATAAAAATGTCTTTATTTTAATTTTCATAGGTGAGGAAATGTGTAAATCGGTTTCATTCGATGCAGAGCTGCTATGGGCTGTGGAAGTTAATCCTGGCGCGTTAATATTGTCCTTTCTTAAGTGTATAATAAGACTTACTAGATTTTGAGCACATTTTTTTGTTGTTTTATTAAGTCACATAAATATCGTATTTAAATTTAAAATAATATGCACATTATTTGTTGTTAAATATCACTGTGAAATTTTAGTGATAAATCTGGTTGGGAACGAAAATATTTTTATGAATTAAAATGATTTTATTTTTATTTACATAAAATGCCATCATTTATCCTTGAGAAGTTTTAAGATTTGTAGAATTTCAAAAGGATCTATGAAATTATATAAATTTCATGATTCAATAAAATTGTAATGTCAATTCTCCCACTTTATCATAACCCTTGTAATCTCGTTATATATTTACTATTAAATTATTTTATTTCCTCACAAAAATGTAACAAACAGCATTCGAAGAATTACTTAAAGAAAAATTGTAATGCTTTCTGATCCTACGATAAATGCGTTAAAATTATTTGGTAAGTGATGTTTGTATAAAGATACATAGAAATAAAATTATCAAAAACTAACAAGATTACTTACTTTTTAAAAATATTTTTAAAATTTCATTTCGCTAATATTTTACTGTCATGTGTCTCATGGCAGTAAAATACTGAAACACAAGCATCGTTTTAATATACTAACTGAATAACATTCTTTGAAAAATTCTATAGTAAGCAAACCTGTTTAATGCATACGGGAATATTATTTGTAAAGGAAGACATTGTTTCTTTTTTATATTACATAGATAAATAAAAAATAGGGTATTTATAGATTAAAGCGCACATTTGAAATACAAATAATGTGCGGGATATTTTTTATTCCATCATATAAATTTACTGTATCAATTTTTAGTTATATACCCTTTAAAACAGTAAAAGCAGTAATTGTTAAGTATATGAAAAAGGTATATACCAAATATTCCGAGATTTTTTTTATTAACAGTACGAGAATAAATTATTGATCTTAAATTTAAGATTTACGTAAATTATAAATTAGGTTTATTTAAAAACATTACAGAAAAAAAACTTTTTTTTTTTTTTTCAAATCACGTTCTATAAATGGGAATTATATATCAAAATTCATATAGTCCATAAACAAAATTTTTATTTAGAAACTTTTTACAAAAATTAATCCATATTTTTCGTAACAATATCATTTTCTTTATCAGTACTGCTAATTGATTGATATGCCTAAAACTGGAAGTTAAAAAAACTCACATAAATATATAGATGGGTTGCTTTACGGCATGAATATTAGATGTCGAATAAAATCATGTCTTTGATCTATTTTTCAGATGATATTCACGGTTAATATTTTATTTAATAGATAATCATCATCCAAAAAGAATTGATCATGTTGAAATGAAACCTATATGTCACCTCTGCGAAGACGTTGACCTACAACATTTAGTCAAGTTACACGAAATCTTGAAAGATAAACTGGAGTCAATGTAACCAATCTTTCGTGTCTTTATCATTGACATTAAAACCTACTTGGCGCTATCAAGAAGTTATTAATATCTGAACCGACGTTGAGGAAAAACGTCACTTTTACAAGCAAAAATGTTTGCTACTGTGTTATTCTTTTGTTAGAGGCATTACATTCGACAAAAAAAAAAAAAAAAAGTAAAATGTTGTCCTTCAAAAAAAATGAACTCAGTTATATTGCCAAATAAGTAGGTCTAAACCGAGCTCCATAAAAAAATTGAAAATAGTGTAAATTCATTACAAATAATTTACCGAAATAATGTTCCGAGAAAGATATAATCTTTATAGCAAAATGATTTAATTTTTGCTTTCATATAACAGGATTTTTTTTCTAAGAAATAGTTTATCTACATATTTGTATATAATCGGATACTATTCAACAAAATATTATCTATGTTTACAAGTATGTTATATGTATATCTATATACAGGATAAGATTGATGCCCTACCTTTATTTTCTCTATTGTTGGTCGTAAATATATACTTCCAATTACTTACTATATATATATCCAATTACAAAAACGTTTCCAACGAGATTGGCATTCTTATATTTAAAACAGCAATATTTATAAAAGTACAAATTACAATTTTTTTGCAGTCCCCAGGTCTTTATAGATATACACTGAAGTGACAAAAGTCATGGGATAGCAATATGCAAATTTTCAGATGGCAGTAGCATCGCGTAGAACAGGTATAAATGCGCAGTGCTTTCGCAGAGCTTTCATTTCTGTTCAAGTTATTCATGTGAAGAGGTTTTGACGTGATGATGACCGCACGACGGGAATTAACAGACTTTGAACGCGGAATGTTAGTTGGAGCTAGACGCATGGGTCATGCCATTTCGGAAATCGTTAGGAAATTCAACATTCCCAGATCCACTGTGTCAAGAGTGTGCCGAGAGTATGAAATTTCAGGCATAACATCTCACCATGGACAGCGCAGTGGTCGACCGCCTGCACTTAACGACCGAGACCGGCGACGTCTGCAAAGAGTCGTAAATTCTAACAGACAAGCAACACTGCGTCAAATAACCGCAGAAATCAATGTGGGACGTACAAGGGACTTGTCTGTTAGGACTGTGCGGAGAAATTTGGCTTTCTTGGGCTATTCCAGCAGAAGACCGACTCGAGTGCCTTTACTGACAGAACGACATCGCTTGCAGCGACTCTCGTGGGCACGTGAGCATATCGGTTGGTCCCTAGATGAATAGAAAACCGTGGCCTGGTCCGATGAGTCACGATTTCAGTTGGTAAGAGCTGATGGTAGGGTTCGAGTGTGGCACAGACCCCACGAAGCCATGGACCCTAAACTGTCAGCAAGGCACTGTTCAAGCTGGTGGTGGCTCCGTAATGGTGTGGGCTGTTTTTTCATGGCATAGACTTGGTCCTCTGGTGCGACTGGACCGTACATTGACTGGAAATGCTTATGTTCAGCTACTTGGAGATCACTTGCAGCCATTCATGGACTTCATGTACCCAAACAACGGTGGGATTTTTATGGATGACAATGCGCCATGTCACCGGGCCACAACTGTTCGCGATTGGTTTGAAGAACATTCTGGACAATTCCAACGAATGATCTGGCCACCTAGATCATCCGACATGAATCCCATCGAGCATTTATGGGACATCATCGAGAGGTCTGTTCGTGCCCAAAATCCTGCACCATCAATGCTTTCACAATTATGGACGTCTATCGAGACAGCATGGCTCAATATTCCTGCAGAAGACTTCCAACGACTTGTTGAGTCCATGCCATGTCGAGTTCCTGCACTTCGCCGGACGAAAGGAGGGCCGACACGATATTAAGAGGTATCCCATGACTTTTGACACTTCAGTGTATTTAGTGATACTTTACATTCATCTTAACAAATGTAAAACAAAATGTTTCACTAATATGTGTCAAAAATATCAATATATTCAATGTCAAAGTTTAGAATTTTTCCTGACTTTATTGAGGAGTGAGTTATAAAATTAAAACAGTTTATGATGAAAATAAAAGTAAAGCACCTCATTAACGAAGAAAAGGAAGGGGGGGGGATCTCCGACCAAAACCGATAAGTGCATGTGTAATAAAATCGATATGTTCTATGCTCTAAATGCTATCGCAGCACCCCCAGTGGTGAAACACAGAAGTTTGGAAATTTAATTCCAAAATGAAGCAGAGTCTAATACATAACAAAATTCAACTTCCAACAACAAAATCTTTCTAATTCGCAAAAAAGGGTCAATTAGAAAGTTGTAGGATTATGAAGTCGTTATCTTGAAAATGAAAAACGCTCAAGAAGTTAGGAACTTTGTAGCTCCATATATATAAATTAGAGGACACACATATTTTATAAACGTCACATGTCATGTTTCCAAGTTGCAGACAAAAATATAGTAATACAAGTAATATAAAAAAAAAAGTCAATTCCTACTTTTTCTTTCACTATATTTCAGAAAAGTCCTTTACAAATAAATTTGAAATTTCCATCGTACATCTGGCGCTGTCTATTATTAGATACAGGCAACTTAAATTAAAAAAAAAATTAAAATTAATGAATTAAATTTGATTAATGAATTAATATGTGAAAAACCTGTATTAACATCAAGTGTCCTCCACTACAATTTCAAACAAAATGTATTCGAATTTGAGTGGATGAATAAAAAGTATTTTATTAACGATTGAAAATTTGAACAAGATATATATAGGGAGAGTGTGAACTAATAGAAGGAATTGAATTAATATAAATGGAAGAATTTACAATAGATGCTACTCAAAATATTTCCCTTCGGTAAATACAAAACCGAATGCGTTTGCAGTATTGAATCAGGGACGTGTTGGATCACAGCTGGAGTAACCCTGCCATAAGCTTAGATGATACTGTTTCAGGTCATTCGGAGAGGTTAGTATCAATCTCATATACTTTTTTCTTGATGCAATCGATCCCAGAGATAAAAACACATGGAAGTTAAGCTCATTGAAAATGGTGGCCGCTCTACAAGATTATGTATTAAGTGATTAGATCCTATTATATGTGAAGCGAATTTAGTAGCTAGATATGCCTGAACATCTAGCCCTTCTTATACTATTAGGTCTCATAATATTGGAACTACACGCTACATTCATCTCGACGAATCATCTGTAAAGTTTTTATAATTAGCCTTTATGGGAAGAAATGTTGGCTTAAAATAAAAAATATAAAGTCAGTGAATGAATAAATGTACCAGGTTATTTTTAAATATTTTTCTACAAAATTCTCTGACCATCTACTACTTTCTAATTAACAATTTTGTCTGCCTTGCTTAATTTCGAAGTTAGATTTCACAACTTCTGAGTTCCGCCACTGGGAGCGATGTGACTGTACTTTATGAATCGGTAATGCCCACTTTACTACAGATGCATCCAACTTTCATATTCGGGTATTCCCCTTCCCTTTCGTCGTTAAATGGGTGTTTTGTCCTGATTTACTTTTCAAAATTGTTTTAATTAATATTATATTGACAATGAAGAATAGAACAATTCCAAATTTTGACAATAAATATCTCGGAAAATTTTTCTTACACTGAAATAAACTCTTTTGGGTTAAGAAAGATAGAAATAAATTTAATGATAGTACAGTTTCTGGGTTCTGTGTGTGTGTTATATGTTATTATCATTTTAATTCTACAAATACATCAATTTATTATTTATTTTTTAAGGGTTATATTTAATAGCAAAGATTAATATTATTCTATTACGTTAATACTAATAAAGTTTGACATACAATCACATAAAACTTTTATTTGAAATATAATTATACTAAACACCCCCCCAAAAAAAAAATGCACTAGTTGAAAGGTATTTGAACAAATGAAATAGTAACGAATGTTGAATATCGAAATCGAAATCTTAACTTCAATTTTTTATCAAATTTCTTGTGATTTTGTATATTTTAGTTTAGAATATACATATATATATAATATGGTATTATAAATGGTTTAGTGACTTCACACGTGATACGATTTTCTGTATGAAACAATCTGCACTGCGATTAGCTTTACTTCAGTACTATACTTTACCATTTCTGAACAGAAAGGTGTTCTGTCTCCTCCATGTGAACCGAATACATCGCTAGATGCGTTTTTAACTTTGATCTTCAAATATCTAAGTAACAGAAATAATATTTCTTATGAGGTGTAAGTATTCTGAGGGAGATATTCCTGAATAAAATCGTCTTCAGGGTGTTAATTTTTTTTTCTTTTTGAGTGGGTTGAAGATTTACAGGCTAACTTGATTTACACCCTATCATAATTATATGTTTTTTTAGCTATATGTGACCCAGTGTTTCACATCTTCGATATTTGTGATTCTCTAATGATTTTGTCTTCAATTTCGTTACCGTAGTTTACGGCAGTTTAGATCTTGGCAACTTAGGGTTTATACATAATATTATTACGAATACTTTTGTGGCTTTGTTACGCAAACTGATCGTGTTTCTAATTTATTATCTGTCATTGCTTCAATATCTTTTGATTTTAGTATTTTTGTATCGATATTTTGTGAACTTTATGTATATATATATATATATATATATGTGTGTGTGTGTATTCTTTGAAAAGTAAGTTAATTAATTAATTAATTTATAATTATATGTAGCCCTTTCCTGTACATAATTATTATGCAAATATTATTTCGCTATAAAATTATTCTATCCGTAGGAAGCAAATAAAGGATTAAATGAAACACTTTCAATTTTAATATTTTACTTCCTGAAGCGTCTAAATTAAGAGATATTTGATAGACATAATTTATGCGAATGCTAACATAAACACAAAAATTATATAATCTTTCTTGATTAATAGTTTTAATTACTCAACGGAGACATGTCAAAAAACAGCAAAATTGATCTTTGACTCATGGTAAACAATGTTAATATTACTGACTTTTTATGTCATCTGCCCAAAACTAAATTTACTTCAATTGTGAAAAATAGTACTGAAAAATGAAAAATGGTTGCCACAATCAAGAATAATTTATGGAAATTGGAATTCAGCAAGCAATGCTCTCAACTCAGCAAGCTATTATACAAGGATTATTTCAAAGACATATAATTTTTTGCACTAAAATCACTTGTATACAATTAATCATCTTTTTCGTAAAGTAAAATAAATAATTTTTTAAAGTGTAAATTGCTAAATAATTTCTTTTGTAGGTTATATTTGGGTATTTCTTGAATATGGAGATTTGTTGTTGAATGATTGATCTATGCAAAACACTACACCATGATTACATTGCAATTATGTAACAGTTATTTTTAGAATCATTTATTATTTCTGCAAATTTTAAAGGCATTATTTTGCCAAAAACTCATAATGAAGATAAATGACGATACCTATTTTCCAATTCATTTAAATTTTAATTATAATTTTTTTTGTCACCATCGCTACAAGCTACACGTTTGAAACAACATACTGAATTTCACATTTGGCTCAAATTCAAATTTTCCTTTGTGTTAATTGCTTACTTTGTCATTAATGTATAAAAATGCATTTAATGTTAAAATAAATGTGCAAATATTCTTTAAGCATTAAATGTTTAAAATTGCGGTTTTAAACTTCACATAGTTGATTAAATTTCTTTTTAAAGTGTCATTAAATTTTGTTTATTTTATGATATTTTTCAATTTTGATTGTATGTCTATCGTTAATGAAAGCAAATATGTTTGTAGATATTGCATATTTGTTATAAATAAATAATTTTAACATTTAATTCCATTGTCAATTATTTATATTTTTATCTCCTTATATTTTTTATGAAATGTTTTAAAATATGATTTTACATAAAGACATAAAGTGTTTGAGTATTGTTTACCGAATTTCCACCTACACAATTCAAGAGCTCCCACCTGTGGCGTTCAAGAAAAATGGTAAATAGGCCTCGAGACTCTCACCCGAGAAAAGTAGAATGCACCCGACGTTGCCACTGAGAAACGTTTGTACAGCGCAACCGGCGCTTCCGCTGAGAAAAGTCTAGTTTGTAATCTCTCATCCCAAGAGGAAATATATTTAGCACTACCCTGTGTTTTAATTGCCTATAGACTCTCTCTCGGAGAGGTAGTATATTTCGTGCATCCAGCGCATTCATGAGTATCGGGGTTTACGGCTTAGAAGTGGAATTCCTCCAAGAATCTATAATTTTATGTCTTTAAATGTGTTAAATATTGTCTGTAGTTAACCTTATGTGTGTGGTGTTTGTGCCAGTCTAAATAAAGCTGTGAGTTCTCAAATCTGTGTTTAAAGTCTCAATCCATCCACACCCAGTTACAATCTAGTTTCCCCAACCCACAACACTACGATATGAATTATAAACTTTTATTATTATATCTTTGTTATTATGATTTGTTACAGTATCAAATTTAGAATGTCGCAACAGTTGTTTATATTAAAATCCTTGGTTTTAAACTATAAATTTTGACCTTTTATTGTACATAAACTATAAAAGTATTATTAAAATCAATATTTAAAATTGAAACAATTTCATTATGTTTAGTATTCCTTGATATTTGCCATATGAAATCCAAAGTAAATATCGTTTCATTTTAAAGGCTCTAAATTCATGAAATTGTAATTCAATCATGAAAATATGTATATTTTCTAATATCATCAATGCTATTGCATTTGTATTAATCAAACCATACAGAGTGAAGATTTTATGTGAACCAAATCGTATATTTTGATGTAGAAATTACGATTTAGATAATTTGCGATATATTTGTCTATTGGCAATCCTTAATATAGGGCTTTTCTTCTAGTATATATTTCGACAGTTCTTGTTTTAAATATTTTGAGTGACGTTTAAAATTAAAAATGTGATTAAATTTCAATTTTACAGAATTTATTTTTCGTGTATTTATCGAATTCAATAAATAATAAATGAATGGAAGTTATAGTTGGGTGTTCATATTATTTTCTATTTCAAAATGTGTCTATTGCATATGCATGTTCGTAAAGCTATTGCTCTATGTAAAGGCTAAAAATGAATAAAATATTTTTATATTTGTTATATAAATAATCTGTTTCAAAAATCTTATTTCCTTTTTATAAATAGCTTTTTTTACCAATACTTAATATGCGTAACACATTAAGTATTGGCAATAAAATGCACGTACATTTTATATTAATCTTTAATATAATGATGTAATTCACCAGGAATATTTAATGAAGTTTACAAAACAAAACTGTATCAGGATTGGTTTGGTCTCTACAGTCATTTTGATGCATAGTTTGGGTTAATTAGACCGGTACTTACAGTTTAACGTGGCTTCCGAAACAAGCATCCATGTTACCGCCGGGATTCGAAACTAAAGCTTTGGTAATACAGGCCAATGCTAGCAAATTGGCCAACAGGTCACAAAATGTATCAGGGCGAAAAGATAGTAAATTGTTCTATTATTTTTCTGCATTCGGGTTTCACTTACTTGTTTGGCACCTAGCGAACTATAAAATATATTTGTTACTTTTTACTTTTTACTTATGGTTGCATACATAATAAATCGATGATTTTTGATACATCAATTATAAAGTTCTTTATACCACCTATCCGTTATAAAGATATAATTTAATGCTACCTATGCAAATAATGTTGTTTCGTTAGTTTGAAAATCGACAAATTAAATACATTTTAAATATCTATATTTTACAAAATATTGGCGATTTTATGAACTAATTCAAAAATTTCGTAATATAATTTATTATTACATTTCGGTACTACATTTTATATTACATTAACTAATTCAAAAATACATTTTCCTTCTATTTATAAAACATAATTTATTGTATAAATTTTAAAACATAACTTATTTACAAATTACAGAAATTTAGATTATCCTTCATTTTAATATGCTATTTAATGAAAATTATTGTAATTCACCAGGAATATTTAATGAAGTTTACAAAACAAAATTGTATCAGGATAGGTTTGGTCTGTACGGTCAGCTTGCGCACACTTTGGGTTAATTAGACCGGGACATAGTGTTTAACGTGGATTCCGAATAATAAGCATCCATGCCACAGGCCGTAGAAAACTTGTGGCACTATTGGCCAGAGCAATAACCACTAGGTCATCATGTTGCAAATTGCGTTAGGAAAAAACGTAGTAAATTATTCTATTTTACTGTATTCGGTTTTCGCTAACTTTATTGGCACCTAGCGAGCTATAAAATATATTTGTTACTTTCTTTTGTTTTAGTTATGGTTGCATGCATAATAAATTGATGATTTATAATATATTAATGATGAAGTTTTTTATACCACCTATGCGTTACAAAGATATAATTTTACGTAATCTATGCAAATCATAATGTTTCGTCAGTTTTAATATCGATATGTTACAAAATATTCATGATTTTATGAACTAATTCAAAAATTTTTCTTAATATAATTATTATATTTCAGTACTATATATTAGATTTTCACTTACTGTATTAGCACCTAGAGAGCTATGAAATATGTTTGCTATTTTTTTTTCTGTTTTATAATGGAAGATTATTTTTATTTATGGTTTTATTAATCGAAGATTTATAATACATCAATGATAAAGTTATTTATACCACATACGCGTTACAAAAAATTTGATGTTATCTATGCAAAACATGATGTTCCATTAGTTTAAAAATAAATCTATCGAAACATTTAAAATATCGATTGAGGTCCATATTAAAGAACATTTTTTTTCTAATGCACTTGGCAAACACTTTGACAGTTGTTTTGGATGCCTTATGGCAAGCGCTGCACCGACATTACTCACTTAGCACTACCCAGGCGGTGCGTGTAGCTTGAAGATATGCTACGGACACGGAGTAACAATACCGCTCAATGCTCTACGATCCTGTGAGACCGGGATCTAAGATTTAAAGTGGATTCCGAAACACTACAAACATTCAGGGCACCGCCGGAACTCGAACTCGAAACCTGTGGTACCGAGCGCCAGATCGTTAGCCACTCAGCCATTCAGGCCCAGATTAAAAAAACAAAATAAAATTTTAAAAAATGACATTCTTGAAGAACTTTTCAATAAAATCTTTTAAAATCTTAAGATTCTTTAAATAATATGCAATAGAATCAATAGATATTAAAATAGATATTATATATATTTTAAATTACCGAATGAGTTTGAGACTTAATTTTCACACTTCTACTTACTTCATTTTTTCATATTTTAATGATTATTTTTACTCTTCAAAATAATTCTTGTCACTACATGACTTTAAGTGCAATCAAGACCTATATATTCTTTTTTTTAATCAGATAAATTGAATATATATGCAGCTATGTAATTGTTTACCAAAAGTAATCAAAAGTAACATCATAACGGCTTTTACTTACTACCATAATAGATTTGTATCAACTATAACATGACTTTATCGCTAAAATGTAATGATGGTGAATCCAGAAATTGCATTACGGCAGCTTGATTAAAGGGTTTATCTCTCACACCAATGGACCCCTAACCGTGTTATCGTAACCATTTAACGATAACCATAACGGCTTCCTTAATGTGGCATAGAGCT
This sequence comes from Caerostris darwini, assembly GCA_021605075.1. Classification (NCBI taxonomy): domain Eukaryota; kingdom Metazoa; phylum Arthropoda; class Arachnida; order Araneae; family Araneidae; genus Caerostris; species Caerostris darwini. The sequence continues at coordinate 109,861 of BPLQ01009016.1, forward strand.
AAAATCTCTTAACGTATTATCACAACATGTTTGTTAATTTTTTTTCTTGTGATTTGTTAAGAGAAAATGGCTATTAATGTCAGCCAAGACAACATGTTATTTTCTGTCTCCAAGATTTGATTGTGATCTTTAAAATACAAATCCATGATTTTGCGAGATAATGGAAAAAAGCATTATATTTAATAGTTATATTTTTGAAGCTTTTTAGTGTAATCTATTATATCTCTTCTTAAGTGAATTTATACCAGTGTAATCTATTATATCTCTTCTTAAGTGAATTTATACCATCTGTATCTTTCTACGAAATTTGGTAAAAGTGTTTCGCAGTTTGATTATAAATTATTTATTTTTAAAAAGTAGCTGAAAGAAATAATAAATGACATAAATTATTTTCTTCTGTTTCATTAATTTATAAATACAATATTTTCTCTATAGAGATTTTAATATGCGTAACTTTATATTAAGAGTATAAATCTAAATTAGCATATAAATCTTAACATCTCTCTTATTTAAATAATTAAAAATAATAATTTATTTTTTTTAAAAATTATACTAATAATTTTAAAAAGACAATTGAGTTCTGTTTTGAATTATTAGTAGAAAAATAAGGAGTAATAATTTTCTACTAATACTCAAACTTCTAATAATAATAATCTCAATATTAATAATAAAAAATATATTACAACATTTCAGATGAAATAAAATAAAATGAGGAGGGATAATATTACTCGCATTCGTAGCATACTTTAAGCTACCTGGTACCCTAACATGTCCCCTGGTAAATGAGTAGCAGTTCTTGTGAGATTGGAGCTATTTTTGCAACTGTGGTAGTTATGGATACCTTATGTGTTTTAAAGAATTGCTGAAAATGCTATGGGGGAAAATTATAACATCAAATTATTGAGAACTAGGCAAAAGAAATTCTAGATTCTAGATTCCCCTAGATCCATCGTAGTGGCGGCCTTCCGCCTGGAGACTGGACATGATTGTCTTGCTAAGCATCTACACAGCATTGGTATATATATAAACCTTTCGAGCATTTTGTGCAACCAGAACTCTAAGATGGACAAAGATAATTTTCTAAGTGGTTTGTCATTGAATGAAAAACACTTATGCAGTAGATATTGGCGGGCTAGAGAGTTGATGCAATTGGCATCCAGCGACTAAGTTTCTTTCTTCTTTATGTAGTCACAGTTTTGATGCAATTGTTATTGTTATAAGGTACTGTTTTGTTCTGTTTAGCTACTTTGGATTTCATCTTTATGCTCCAATTTCATACACCTATGATGTATGGGAGCCAATGATGTAAAATTAAGAGCTTTTGCAATAAAACAATAAAATTAAAATCTGGAATAATAAAAATTTTAATTTTTGTTTGAAAATTTTTAATTTGTTTTTAAAAAAAACAATGCTATATATTTAAAAAGTATTTTTTTATATATTTTTTATTTTTCATATTCTTCTGTATTAACAATAAGTGCATGTTTTAGTACCAAGCTTCAAATTAATATTCATAAAATTTTATCAATGACATTCAAATTTTATATTTTATTAAATTAATAATAATTAAAAAATTATCTTGATTCGATATAACTCTTATATGTTTTCAGAATTTCAATGTTAGAAAATTTATGTATTTTAGACTTATTAAAACATTCAGTTATATTATTTTGCTGACTAATTTCAACTGACTATAATTGAAACAAGTATTTGATAAGAAGATCTACATCTTTGAAACTCTCTTCTAATTGAAATAATGTTTGTATACCATTAATCAGATTTTATTTGTTTTATTAACTAAGTAATTATGTCATTAATTAATTATTAATTATCAGTCATTACATTTATGAGTGTTTAATTTAACCATTTTTTTATAATTTAATATTTTTTATTATTATATATACATCAATTGTGTATGAGATTTAAATATTAACTGACAGATTATTTTGCTGACTGATTTCAACTGACTATAAATAAAACAACTGTTTGATGAGTTCTACATCTTTGATCTACATCTACATCTTAAAATCGTCTCTTTTTCCTACGTTTTAAACTTCTAAATAATACTGAAAGAAATATATTAAATTCTAGATATTTAACTTTTACGACATTTAAGATTTAAAATTCTATATAAAGATTTTAAATTCTCTATATTCCTATCTCGTAAATTTATGAAACAATAACGAATAATTATAAAATTAATAAAACATCAGCAAATAATCATTGAATTTAATAAAATTTTGTAATGGTGAATTGTTCTATGCCTTGAATATAACGATAATTGAGTCATAAAATTTATTTTATTCTGTTTCAAACAAATTACTGTAATAACTTAAATAACCGCAATATAACTAAACATTCAATTCTAATTTTCTTCAATTTGTTATTTCGTAAACACATACAATAAATAACATTATAATAATTTAAATAATGCTTTTCAATACGGCATTATTTCATTTCTTTCCGTAATTCCTCTTAAGACATCAGACCCAAACAAACTGATTGAGTTGAACATATAAATCAGTGAAAATAATACATACTCAAATTACATTAAATCAGGAACTGAAGAATGCATTATGGACTTTTGAATATGACTCTATAAGAAGCGAATAATAATTTAAATCCATGTCATAATGCAATTAAGTTTACCTCAATAATATATTTAATTTCAAAATATTTATTTAATGGTAGCATAAATACAATATTGAGAAAACTTTAAAAGCTTATATTAAGTTAAATTGCCATTCGATTCGTTTGCATCAATAAATTACATTTGAAGATATTCGATAATTGCTAAATTGTCAGACAATTATTAATAATTAGAGTAAATTTTGTGATTTTTCAGTTTTATAAAATAAAGACATTCGATTTTTGTTATTTTTAAAGTTTGTAGTGTGGTTTGCGGAATGTAAATCAACGTGATTGGGTTGAGATTTGAGACACAGGTTTAGATCTTTATTGACACACGCACAAACACCATATACATATAGTTAACTACAGACAATATTTAACACAATTAAAGACATATAATTATAAATTCGTTGAAGGATTCCACTTATAAACCGAAAACGCGATACTCAGGTAAGCGCGGGATGCGCGAAATATACTTCCTCTCCGGATGAGAGTCTGTAGGCTAATTAATACACAGGGCTGTGTTAAATATATTTTCTCTCGGGGTGAGAGACTGTAAACTAAATGTTTCTCAACATAAGGGTGTGGTTGCGCTGTACTTCCTCTTGGTTGAGTCTCGTGGCCTACTGACCATTTTTCTGAACGACCCAGAAGGCTTTCGTGCGAGTGCGTAGGAGGAAGCACAGATATAGTAACAAAAATAACGAATAAAAATGGAATAAAAATAATCAAAGCATCAATACTGTTTTTAAAAAAGTTCTTGTTAAAAATATCTATTTTTTGAGTTTTCTAATTTTTATATTTTGTTATATTTTTTTATTTCTATCACTGCTTCTGACAAGTCCGGAAAACATCGGGTAATTCAACTGGTAATATAATAACTAGAAAGTACGTTTGTTTCTTTGTAATTTACAAATACTCGTGGATTTCTCCTAGGGACTTTGAAATTTTATTCGTACATAGACTATGACTTTAGTAAGACAATAGGCTACTTTAAAAATGGGGTATTCCCTCTCTTCACCCTGATTTTCACTCTTTAATTCATTAAATTTATTTTATGAGCACCTTTTTTAGATTCTAACACCCTCAGCTCAATGATATTTTAATTTTTCTTCTACGATCAATAATAAAGCGTTTAAAAAAGAGTGCAAAGTTTGATGGCGAAAAATTCCAATAAAACATATTTTTAAAAATAGTTCTACTAAGCCTATAGAATACACAGTATTTGAGTGTAAAAATTTAAAATATTTTAATATATGTATATACACACATATATATATTAGAAATTAATATTGGAAAGAAACAAATATTATGTAGCAAAATGCTGTCACAAGCCATATTTAAGTCGCGAAAATACTAAAACCATTGAGGAAACAGTGCGAACACATTAAAGGTATTGCTTACATTGGCGGCGTTCATGCAGTATAGAAACCCAAGACAATTTGACGGGGCAATCTCTTTGTTATTTATACCATAAGTTGTATTGTATAGGCCAAATTTAGCAATTAGAGTAATAACTTGCAAGATCTTACAGTTTTGAGTAATCTCTTCTTGATCACCCTGAAATCGATTATGAAATATGTGGAGACACTGGACAATCTAATAATCGAGTGATTTATGGTGCAGAAGATGTCAGCAGAACTACCAATATCTTCAAATGTATCTACAAACTTTTATTTTGTAGTTGTCGATGCTATTTCTGACCACCACTTTGAAAACCCCTCGAACAATTAATCGTCTTCCTTCATTGACTCCACAAATCATTGTGCAAATATGTTGTCAGTTTTGATTCTTATTGTACTGTGTTTTATTTAGGCACAACGTTAGAACCTACATAAATATTTTCGTGATTTTGACCAATTGGATGTGTGTCAATGTATGTTGCGTGGAAATTATTATTTACCTAGTTACCTACTATCAATCTTTATCCAAGTTTAGTGTTGCTTTAGCAGAACTACCTGTTTTGACAACACAAATTATTTTGTAACTTTGTTGTCAGTTTTGATCCTTATTGTACTGTGTTTCATTTAGATACTACTTAAGAACTTACATAAATATTTTCGTGATTTTGAACAACGGAACGTGTGCCAAAGTATTATGCAAGGAAAATATTGTTTATCTTGTTGCCTACTATCAATCTTCTGTCCAAGTTTGATGCTCATTTGACAGAACTGCATGTTTTGACACCACAAATTGTTTTGTAACTTTGTCAGTTTTGGTTCTTATTGCACTGTGTTTCATTTAGGTACCACATTACAGCCTACATAAATATTTTCGTGATTTTCACCAACAATATGCTTCACAATATGTTAATTATTAATTATTTGTTTATTTCTATCAATCTTCTATCCAAGTTTGCTGCTACTTTGACAGAACTACTTGTTTTTGACACCACAAATTGTTCCGTAACTATGTTGTTAATTTTGATTCTTATTGTACTGAGTTTCATTTAGGTACCACGTTAGAACCTACATAAATATTTTCTTGATTTTGACCAACTGAATATGTGCCAAAGTATGTTGCATAGAGTTTATTGTTTATCTTGTTTAATACTATCAATCTGCTATCCAAGTTTGGTACTGTTTTGACACCACATGTTGTTTTGTAACTACGTTGTCAGTTTTGATTTTTATTGTACTGGGTTTCATTTAGGTACCACGTTAGAACCTATATAAATATTTTCCTCATTTTGTTCAACTGAATATGCTTCAAAGTATGTTGAATTTAAATTATTTGGTGCTTTATTAGAATCCCCTGTTAAAACATATCAGTAGTATTTTGCATAATAGCCTCAAATATGAAGAAATTTATAATTAAAACATGTACGCTATTAAAGTATGATGAAAATTTTACACATAATGCTCTAATTATTTTAATAAAGAAAATTACCTTTTGATTAAAAGTGAAATTATTTCAAGCATTTAGAAGCCAACAAGTTACGTGACAGAGCAGATAGGAAAATTAATTTGGAAAAAAAAATTTCTTTTAAAAATTTTCATTAACAACGTATTTTATTTTAACAAATTGCTTTAATCACTCATTATTAAAAACTTAATTAAGTCAATGCAAACTACTTAATTTCAAGACTTTATTAATTAAAGAAAAATATCAAATTTTGGCATCGGCACTTTTCTTAATAAAATGGCGTTCAAAAAGAAAGCAAAATTAAAAATTTCTTCCTTTTTTTTAATGCATTTCTTACAAATCAAATGTTTTTTTAAAAAGGTTAAAAAATAACATTTGTCAGCTAATAAACAGTCTTTTTAAAAAAATATATATATTTTTAATTTATTTATTATTAATGAATATTTAGGAAATAAACTGCTGATCACATAATTTATAATATTTTTATCAGGAAATATAGCTTTAATAAAATAATTTTTTCTTCAATATATATATAATAATGTATTCTCTTTCTTAAGGATTATATTAAAATATACCATCACACGCAAATGGGAAAAAAAAAAAATATAAAAATATAAAGTTATTTATCCGTATGTATATTTTGTGACTATAATTCACATACACATTTTACCGCTATAAATATGTTAACATTTATTATTTACTTAGTAAATAATAAGGAATTATTTCTTGTTTTATTAACCTTAAGATTGTGATTTAAGATACCTCTATGTAAGTATAATTTATTTAGTGGATGTTATATATAAATAACATTAGAGTGTTCTAAGCATATAATATTTATTATCTTTTACGAATTCATTGAAAAATGTAATATTTGATTTATTTTAGTTACTTTCAATATTCTCATCTTTTTATTGCTTATATGAGAATTTGGAAAGAATTTACATATTCCTAAAAGTTATATGGTACTAGTTGGTTGGTTAATGTTTTAAAATAGATATTTATTACATTATTTATTTTGATATATTTACAATTTTAGTGGGTGACTACTTCATGACTATTTTGTAATGTATAAAAAATAAATTTGTTTTTCTATTTTAAAAACAGAAACTTCCATTAAAAAAGTATTTGTTTTATTATGATAACTAGCATAAATTCAATTATTTTGACTTAATACACCTATCATAATAATGAAATATTTTTATTGTATAGAAAATACAGCTTTGTTGTTGCATTTCTGTTTTTGACAGCTTTGTTTACTTTTAAGTTCTATCAAATAATTTTTGCGTTATTTTTTTCCCTATAAGAAAATAATTTAAAACACGTCAGAAAATATGTATTTATTTATTCTCTCTTTCTTATATGCAGGGTGATTATAATTAAAGTCCCACTTTCAAAATGCTGTCAATAAAAAAAACCACTCGTCACAATGAATTCAAATTTGAAGTGAAGGTACTTGAAGAACAGGGAAACGGTACGGCATCAAAATATTTCCAAAGTGTATAAATAGATGGCACTGTAAGCGGCATAAAGAAAGTGAATTTGGCTGCCAGTGATATTTTGAATCGAAATTACAATGTATTTGGGATGAGTTGCACATTAAACCAACTGTAGTGTTCAACGCGCTTGATTGTTTCGGCTTTTTGACGGAAAAAAAAATAACTTCAAGTTAATTAACAGTTAATTAACCATCCACCACACAAGGTCATACCAAATACGAAGGAAAAAATCGGTGGAACGTTTTTTAATGGCATTCCGTTTCTCCCTTCTTCAAGTATCTTCAGTTCAAATTTAAACTCATTGTGACGAGTGGTTCTTTTTTTACAGCATTTTGAAAGTGAGACTATAATTATAATTATTACGCTAGTATATATATATATATATATACTGGCGTAATAATTATAATTATATAGATTATATATATATATATATATATATATATATATATATATATATATAATATATAATTATATTATTAACTAGTACAGCCACAAAAAAATTATTGATTATATATATATATATATATATATATATATATACATATATATATCAATAATTTTTGTGGCTGTACTAGCGTAATAAGTTTGTGGAAGAATGGAAGGAATTATAGACAATTTTATTTTATCATTGAAAATATGTATTCAAATAAACCAGTCGCAGTCAGTATTACAACATTAAATCTAATATAATATAAGGGTAATTCATAACTTTTATAAATAGTTATCTTATAAAATATTTTATTTCAATAGTATTGTATTTGCATAAAACTTTCATAACTTATTTGCTATTTCATTACGTAATATTAAAATATTTGTGAAAGATCATATTTATTTCCTTTAGAGTAGCAAAATAATTTCAATCAAAGCAAATATATATTTTTAAATTGCTATTATCGAAATAGGTCTTTTGTAAACTAAATAAAATAGATATTCAATTTATAATTTAAAGAAGGTAATTATATTTTTAGTATTAGTATTTAATATATTTGTAATTAAATTTATATTTTTAAATAGGTTAATTGTATCAAAAATAAAATAAGGGTTACATAAAAATAAAGTTCCTTATTTGAAAATGTTTTTTTTTTTTCTAACTTATAAATTTGTTTGTCAAATGATAATTCATTTTTGTAATTAATTAATTAATCAAACCTAGAATTAATATTTATTTAAAAAAGATAAATAAATAGAATGATGTAAAATAATGCAGTTACTTTTGAGTGGATTGAAAATATAGCATCAGTTTAAAAAAACATATTTCTAACTTTCTATCACATTTGGAGTAAGGAGAATTGAGGATTTTTAGCAAGCGAAATGTATCAACTAAAACAACGAATAATTAATTTAAAAAAATTTTAATTTCTATAATTAATTGATTTTTTTAAAAGTTAGAATTAAATATTATTTACAGAAAATTAAATGGCAAAAAATTGCAAATTGAAGTTTAGCTTAAGACTCTTTTTTTTTCACATTTATTATGCAATCCTCTAAATTTCGAATTTTCTTTGAATATAAATTCGATAGATAGGGGCAAACTAAATTCCATCTAAAAAGATAAAATAAAATTTATCTTCAATTCTGATTCTGCCAGTTTGTTATTTTTATATTAAAAAGAGCATATTTTAATCACAAATCCAGCAATTTTAGATTATAATTTCTTCATAAATGCTTTGTTAGAAATAATTGTTATAAATTCAGTGATAATTACGATTTAGGATAGATTTTGTATACTTAATTTCAACGTTTTTTTTTATTCATAGTGATAATGATTCTACGATAGATTTTTACTGTATGTAATAAAAATTCGCATTATCTTTTATATGCAGCATTTAACTATGCTTTTCAATTAAACATTTCAGGATGAATATGTTAAATATGTTTTGATAATGTTGATTAGGCCTAACTCTATTCAATTTATGAAAATAAAATAATGTAAATTACGGATAGTATATGATTTTTCGTATTTGTACTGATTAAATTGTAATTAATCTATTTAATTGACCCAATAAATAAATGAATATTTATGAATTAATTTCCAATATATATAACACATATATATATAACTATTTCTAAGTGAAAATAATCATCTATATTATAATTAGATTATTTAATTTATATTGTAATCACTTTATAGTTGGTTAATACAGTTATTTCTAAAACTTTAGGAAAAATCAGAAAACTTTTGATTGTAAACGTTTAATTGTAATTTAATGGTATTGGCCAAAACCAATAATCAAATAGATCTTCACAAATAATGTACAAAAGGAAAACAGGGGACCTATTATCTGTTTTGAAAATATAAAAAAGGAAAGCATACTAAATTAACATAGTATCCGAGTTCAATGTATGATAAACTTTAATATGGAATATAAATTTAAGAGTGGTACACTCACAACAGAGATGCTTAATACTCGGAATGATAGCCTTTATTAGTTTAGTTGGCAGCAAAGCCCATTTCTGTGCATTCCAACTGACTTGACAGGAAATGGTAGTATGGGGCAGTTAAATTGCAGCAATATGTTTCCTTAGATCATTCCAACATGTTCAATGGGATTCAAGTTCACAGAGCGTGGAGGCTACACCATATTCACAATAATATATTCACGAAAATGATTATTCACCAATTGAACTCTGTATGGCCTAATATTATTACTTGGAGGAATACCAACTGAATGTGCCTAAGGATGGAGAACAACTAGATCAAGAAAGTGGTCTGTATGTAATTAAGCAGTACTGGTGCTTTTTTGGAACGACATACAAGTACAATCCAAAGATATATATATATATATAATGGCTTATATACACAGAAATATATATATATAAACTGTACCCACCCAATCTGTCCTTTTATTGGGTATGACTGAGCTGGTGAAACTGCCGCCATTAACAATCTTCTTGATTCATTTTGACAAAAAAAAAAAAAAAAAAAAAAAAAGACTTATCAGTAAGAATTACAGATTCCCATGATTTTCATACCGATGAACATATGTACATACCAAATCAAACTTTTCTTTTCGTCAGAGTGGTGTTAAGGGTACACATACTCCTGCATATAACACATTGTCTTGAATCTTTTACACCCAATTGATCTGGTTACAAGTATTCAGTTCTTAGATTTCTTAAATGGAAAATGCATTTTTCCTTTACGAATAATATATGAATGAACTAGAAAAATGCACTTAACGCATTATTCTGTCAACTTCTTCCAATGTCTGTTAAATGAAATTTGTAGCAAGCTACATTACATATTTTATGCAGTGTTGACTGGACGAGATATAGCGTTTTGTAGATCAGAAGATTCATGTTGTCATTATATTACTATAATCTTTTAAAATGTTATTGTTTCATTGTAATCTGCACTTGAGGCTGTCAGGAGCACAATGAAAATAGGTTGACATTGCTTCCATAGAAGTTGGAATTCGTCGAACGAACCCATCCAAATAAGAAATCTTCGGGTTCATACTCATATCTTTGAGCCAAACTGGAATAAATTTCTGATTTTAGGGTGGAGTTCCAATAGAAATTAAAATCCCACTTAGTAGAGTTCTAACCAATAGGATAATTTAATAGGTACTATGTAGAACTTTTAATTGGCTGGCTTTCTACGACCTATAATTTAAGTATTCTGTAGTAGGGGCGTAATGGCCGAGTGGTTAGCGTTCAGGGCTTGGTGCCACAGGTTTCGGATTTCGTGTCCCGGAGGTTCTATGGATGTTTATAGTTGTTCGGAATCCACTTTAAACCATCCCGGTCTAATAGGATCGTAGAGCGTTGCGGGGCTAATGTTTCACGTGTTCGTAGCATATCTTCAAGCTACACGCGCACCCCTGGGTAGTGCTAAATGAGTAACAATGGTGCAGCCTTTGACTATGGCATAAATATAATTGTCTCTGTATTGCCATAAAGAAAAAAATATATGCACTTCAGCCTGTCAGGAGCATCTGTATATGCACTTTAGCCTGTGCATTAGAAAAAAATGTAATATGCACTTTAGCCTGTCAGGAGCATTATGTAAATGTGTTGTCATTGCTTCAATTTAAGTTGGAATTCTTCGATCGAACATGTCAAATTAGACATTTTGGGATTCGCACCCATATTTTGAGTCGAAATGGAATAAAGTTTCGATTATAATATGGATTTTCCCTAGAAATTAAAATCTCACACCGTAGATCTGTAACCAATCAGTACTTTAATAGATAATATATAGAAATTCCCATTGGCTGAAGTTCTACGACCTAAGATTTAAGTATTCGGTAGAAATATCAATTTAAAGAATAGTCCTGTTCATTTTCAGCGTTTACACTTAAGCTTTCGATTTGGTATTACTTATTAAGTTTCTAACGAAGCTTAATTTTTTTCCCTAAATCCAACACTTTATTCACTTCATATTTCATTCACACTTCATTTGTAATCAAAAAGCTAAAATGAATCCAATTGATACTATTTTAATTACTGCCGAAAAATTTCACCAAAAACGTTTCTTAGCTCTTCTGTAGTTGAATAGATAAGATAATGATTCTAATAATGAATGGGGTTCTTATAATTATACGAAATGAATAGAAATTATTTTTTCCGTACTAATGTTGAATATTAATGGATAAAGTGACATGTAATCGAAATTTTTATGAATAAAACTGGTTAACTTTTGTATCAGACAAACTCTTCATTTTTCATAAATGAATTTCCATTAAAAAACAAAAAAGAAAAAAAAAATTACATGACTCTGATTCTGAAGTGACTAATGATGTCAAAGTTTGCGGATAACACAGTCGCCATTTGTTGAAAAAAATTGTAATATACTTTCTAAATGATAAATGCAGAGAAAGACAAGTTTCCAATTTCTTAAAAACCGATTGAATCATGATATTTAGAAGTGGACAGAACGTATTTGGTTTATAAATAAAATTATCATATCTTTTAAAAAAAATTATGTATTTGAATTGGATAAAGTTTTAATATTTGTTTTTTCTCATTTATCATTTAAAAAGAAAAATTTTTAAAAAAAAAATATAGTTATTTATATTATCAAGAAACACATCATGAAATAAAATAGTTACAAATAAATACTACTATTTATAGCTTAATATTTTAAAAAAAAATAGTACTCTATAATTATCTTGTAATATAAATATTGTTTAAAAAAAGTGTTCTTAAAACATATAACATTCCTTTCTTATGGCTTAATAAACATTGTGGTAATATAAATAAATCGATAGAAATTATTAATATAGCTAATGATATTTCATTAATTGTAAAATGATAATACTGCAGTATAATACAGTTATATTCCAAATTTGTGGAATTGGTAGCACTTGAAAGTAAAGAATACACTTAAAATTGGAAATTATCGTGATCTATGACGTATATGCATATATACTAAATATAAATATATATATACTAAAAAAACCCAAAGCTCAGAAATACCGGTCGATGTAGAAGCTACAGAAAGTGAAAACAATTAAACGTTAAATATATATATATATATATATATGCGTGTGTGTGTGTTTTTCATAAAAATGTTAATCTTCTTATTTTAACTTATGCTATAAATTAATTGCTTTGATTTTTAATATTTATTACATTATACAATTTTATGATTCTTTTATTTCTAAATGGAATTATAAACATTAATGATAGAAAAAAAATTATAAATATTCTTTTATCTTAATTAAATCTATATATATTTACAGATATTCTCTATTCGACTATATTACTCCAAATAATTACTAAAGTGCTTTTACACAAGAATGCCTTTTATCAAATTTTATGATTCTCAGCTAGTTTTATGTAGGCGTGATTAAATCTCAAAGGAGTCATATAAACCAACCGAACAGCAACTTTTAAATTTTGTGAAAACATTCTTTTGTAATGTATTTTAAAGTTTTAAAGGCACATACTAGAAATAGAACTTATCATAGAACTTATTTGGTTTATAAATAAAATTATCATATCTTTTAAAAAAAATTATGTATTTGAATTGGATAAAGTTTTAATATTTGTTTTTTCTCGTTTATCATTTAAAAAGAAATTTTTTTTAAAAATTATAGTTATTTATATTATCAAGAAACACATCATGAAATAAAATAGTTACAAATAAATACTACTATTTATAGCTTAATATTTTAAAAAAATAGTACTCTATAATTATCTTGTAATATAAATATTGTTTAAAAAAAGTGTTCTTAAAACATATAACATTCATTTCTTATGGCTTAATAAACATTGGGGTAATATAAATAAATCGATAGAAATTATTAATGTAGCTAATGATATTTCATTAATTGTAAACTGATAATACTGCAGTATAATACAATTATATTCCAAATTTGTGGAGTTGGTAGCACTTGTAAATAAAGAATACACTTAAAAGTGGAAATTATCGAGATCTATAACGTTATATATACATATATATACTAAAAAAAACCCAAAGCTCAGAAATACCAGTCGATGTAGAAGCTACAGAAAGTGAAAACAATTAAACGCTAAATATTGATATATATATATATATATATATGTGTGTGTGTTTTTCATAAAAATGTTAATCTTCTTATTTTAACTTATGCTATAAATTAATTGCTTTGACTTTTAATATTTATTACACTATACAATTTTATGATTATGTTTTATTTCTACATGGAATTATAATAATTAATGATAGAAAAAAAATATAAATATTCTTTTATCTTAACTAAATCTGTATATATTTACAAATATTCTCTATTCGACTATATTATTCCAAATAATTACTAAAGTGCTTTTACGCAAGAATGCCTTTTATCAAATTTTATGATTCTCAGCTAGTTTTATGTGGGCGTGATTAAATCTCAAAGGAGTCATATAAACCAACCGAACAGCAACTTTTAAATTTTGTGAAAACGTTCTTTTGTAATGTATTTTAAAGTATTAAAGGCACATACTAGAAATAGAGCTTATCACTGTAAAATAACAGATATATTTACATAGTTGACTATTCCGTTTTTACAACACGTTCCGTAAAACTACATAGAACTATTCTATGTAGTTTTTAGTAATGTATTGTAATTTAGTTAACACATTTTCCTTATAATAAAGACTACATAACTATTAACCTTATAACAAGTATTATATATAGTAGTTTAAATAACTAACAATCTAATAACAATACTAAAGTGCTTTTGTAATGAAAAATAGATGCATGCACATAGTTGAACAGTTTGTCGTCTAACAACTCTAGCAACTATGCTGTGTAGTTTTTAGTAAAGTATTGTAGTTAAGTTAACACATTTATCCTTATAATAAATGCTACATAACTATTAACCTTATAACAAGTTTTATATATAGTATTTTAAATAACTAACATTCTAATAATAATACTTAAGTGCTTTTGAAATGAAAAATAGATGTATGCACATAGTTGAACAGTTTGTCGTTTAACAACTCTAGGAACTATTCTGTGTAGTTTTTAGTAATGTATTGTAGTTAAGTTATTGAATTTTCCTTATAACAAATGCTGCATATAAGGTTACTAATTACGCTGCATTTGTTATAAGTATGTAAACAGTATTATATGTAGTAGTTAAAATAACTAACAATATAATAACAGGCAGGAATGTCTTTTAAAGATTATACGATTTCAATTGCCATTATGATATTAAAAAAAGCATAATTATTGCAACATAGGGATAGAATAATAACTATAATGCATACTTTAGATTATTTTTATGTTTAACATGTTTGTCAACAGATTATGTGTAATTAGCGTATTTACTCTTACCATTGATTCCCAAAGTGGGTTAAATTGATCCTTAGGACTAATTATTAAAGTGGTCAATAGCATCTTCGTATCCATGGGAGAGGTGTTTTAAGAATAACCGAACACTGAATGCATCATAACCAAATAAAATCAATTGCATTTTCTTCTTCATATTTAGAGGAATATTGGTTTTGTGGAGGGCGATAACAAATTTGTTTAAGAGGGAAAAAAGAAATAAACAAATTGCAAATAGAGCAAAGAGCAATGATTTAACAATATTATGAGAGAAATAGAGCCGGGGATGAATTCAATGACATCTGGAGTTTCTTCTCATTAGGATCATTTTTGAAGGGTTTTTATGGATGCTTAATCATTATGGGTGATCCATCACAACAGAATCTGCTCCTTTACCTTTAACCATGTTGTTTGTTGTTGTTGTTTCTTATCCCACTTGGCTGGCCAAGCCCACAAGCCCATATGGACTCATGATTGAAGGGGAAGGAAGCAGCTTCTGTTGTGATGGAGCACCCGTAGGTAGAAGCCTGACTTTTGCTCCGTGACGCTCTTACAGTCATAGGAGACCGGGACCTACGGCTTAAAGTGGATTCCGAACCACTACAAACATCCATGGATTCGAACCCGAAACCTGTGGCACCGAGCGCCAGAGCGCTAGACACTCGGCCATTCAGGTCCCAAATTTGCCAACGGCACGGTGTTCCCAGGTGGTCACCCACCCAAGTACTGACCGCGCCCAATGATGCTTAACTTCGGTGATCTAACGAGAACCGGTATATTCAGCATGGTACGGCCGTTGGCACCTTTAAACATGAGACCACACAAAGGGATCATAGACTTGGTCTAGATGTTGCTGTCTACCAAGTGAGATAAGAAACAACAACAAAAACATGATAATTTTTAATGCTATTCGTATTTTTTTTTATAATGTTAGTTATTAACTTCATTTTCTGTATGTAAAGCAAATATTATAGGATTGATTTTAATTTTAAAGCCTCAAATTTATGACTTAGTAACACCAATTTTATAGTTTCAGGGTTTCTTTTTTACAACATCATTTTTACATTTTTAAACCTAGGTATAATAGAGAGATGTAAAAGGACACATTCTTCTTTACTCTTATATTTCTGTTTGTTGACTGAAAGAAGTTAAGTTTCTAGGGGGTGGTGAGTAATTTTTTTGAAAAGGGTTTAGTAGGATAAATATGGTTGTGAAAACCACTGCTCTAATCATATGCATAATACTAACAGAAAAAGCAGTCTTCATTTACATAGCAGTGTTACATAATTCTAGTTGTGGCTAACTAGGAATCAGACCAATTATTTTCTAACTAACAAATAAAGCAGAATTAAAATACATTCACTGTAATAATTTTAAATAGTTAGCCAACTATAAAGCACTCTTGACTTACATGATTATGTTACATCATTCTAGTTGATGTTAACTAGAAATGAGATCAATTATTTCACTATAGTTCAACTACACTATTGGCTTATATGAGAATATTTATCATTGTAGAACAGGGAGTAATAAATTATAATACTGAGTACGCTGTGAATATTATTCTAAGTTTTGTGTTTAAATTTCTAACCAACAAATAAAACAGAATAAAAATACATTCACTGCAACAATTTTAAATAGTCAGTCAACTAATAGAACAAAGCACTCTTGTTTTCTATCATTCTAGTTGATATTAACTAGGAATGAGATCAACTATTTCACTATGGTTCAACTGCATTATTGGCTTATATTAATTTATATGAGACTATATATCGTTGAAGAACAGGGGAAATTATTTATAATAATGAGTACACTGTGAGTATTATACATTTAGTACATATTTCTAACCAACAAATAAATCAAAATCAAAATATATTCACTGTAATAATTTTAAATAGTCAGCCAAATAAAGCTATAATTCATGTATACCATTGGCTTATATAAGATTATATATCATTGTAAAACAGGAGGACACATTAGTCTTGTCTTAATATACATTTATTATAATAGTAACAGAACTCACACATACTGTGAGTATTATATATTTATATATATTTCTGAGTCTAAAATGAATTAATATACATTTATTATAATAGTTTTAATTAGTCAGCCAACTAACAGAACACATCAGTCTTGTCTTACATGACAATGTTACATCATACTGTGAGTATTATATATTTATATATATTTCTAACCAACAAATAAAACAGAATTACTATACATTTATTATAATAGTTTTAATTAGTCAGCCAACTAACAGAACACACCAGTCTTGTCTTACATGACAATGTTACATCATTTCAGGTGACATTTACCAGGAATGAGACCAGTTCACTGTAGTTCAAATACACTATTGGCTAAGCGGTGTACTTAAGGCGATCGTTACTTGCAATTGACATCTCACGTAAGATCTGACTACAGGAACAGTTATTACCTGCAGGCTGTAACTTCAGAACCGTTTGCCCTGAAGTCACCACTACAAGTCCAAACTACCAAATAATCGACCGGAACGCATTAGTCGCCGTAAGGCCTCTTCAATATCTATTAGGATTTCATCGAATTCACTTTAGAGGTGTTTGTCAAATACCTAGTCGGTCTCAAGGTAGAGGGAGTTTGGTTGCTGGGTGGATTTCATTTCTCAATTATGTACTCCGGTTTTGACGATTCGAAAACTAATTAATTGCATTATAGGATTACAATCGCCATGGAATATTGAATTCTAATCAACGTTATTGTTGTCAATATGACCTTTGATTAATGGAAAATGCGAGGTTAATTAACGCTGATATAATGAATGAAACCTGATATTTTGTTTACACATCTAAATTATAACCTAAGAAAGATTCATTCACTATGTTTTAACCACTCCAGTTGTTTCATCTGTTTTTATTTTAGTCTTTAAAACGATGGCACCTCTTAAATTGTAGAAATCTTATAATTAATTAATTTAATCAGAAATTTTGTCTTAATGTGCCATGTCCTTTTTTTAAATTTATGTTTTATGTTCTCTTAAATCTTGATATTGATATTTGTCCTATATAAAACGTATGAGTATTGTAATCTTTTATTAAAATATAAGGGAATTTCATTTTTTTGTCATTTTTTATTTAAATCTAACTTATATCTTTTTGGAATGAAACATTTTTTAATTTATAAAAATATAAAAACCCCATTATGTTTTTAATTTATTTTATTATTATGTGTTTTTACATTTACATTTTTTAAATTACATAAACGTTATTTTTTGTATTTTAATTTTTTGCTTTATTAATTTTATAACTTATCAATCACTTAATTTTATTAATTTTATTTATGTCCTTAATTTTGTGTGTATTTTAACATAAATTGCATTTCAGGTGTTAAACTTATTTTCTACTTTGATGAATTTTAAAATAGAAAAAAAGTAAAGTCTGTATTCGACACTTAACCGAATTATTTTGTAAAATTACAATATTTTGAAATAGTATATACTTTTTAAATTTATTTAAAATTTGATCTTGAAGCAATTTAATGATTTGATATGCTTTTGTTTACAATTTGATAATGTTATATTTTATTTTTTAGGTAAGAAATCAAAAAACACTGCTTGAAATAAAATTTCAGTTAATATTGACACCACATGAGCTGAATATATAACCAAATGAGCTGAATATATAACCACATGAGCTGAATGCAGATAAGTGAAATATTTGTTGTATTTTTTATATGGAAACTAATTTAAAAACCTGTTGTGGTAATTAAATGCTCTCGTGTGATTTTAACATTCCATGAAAGAATAATTAATTTACTTCAAAAGCAGTAAAAAGTTAACTTGATGTTTCTTTTTTATATGTCAATTTTTTTTTATAACTGAGATTGATGCTAAATTAATAATTGAAAAATCAATTTGTTGAGTAAACGCATATATGAAAATTTAGAATACATTTAGTTAATGAAATATGTGTTTTATTAATTATATGGGGGCAACACTTCACATGAAATTGATTAGTAATTAGAAAAGAAATATATATTTGATACTAGAGTGAATCTTTCTATTTCATATGCCAACTTTTTATTTTTATAATTGAGATTGACGTTAATGTAATAATTAATTTAAAAAAAATAATTTTTTTGAGTTGCATAAATAAAAATTTAGAACATATTTATTTAAAAAAAAAAGGGTATTATTAATTATATGGTGGCAACACTTCACATAAAATTCATTAGTATTGGAAAAGAAATGTATATTTGATACTAGACTGAATCTTTCTATTTCATATGTTGGTTTTTTATTTTTAAAACTGTTGATTGATGTTAAGATAATAATTAATTATGAAAAATCCATTTTTGTAATATTTATATACATATAAATATATTTTACATTTATATTTATTTTAAGAAATTGTATTATTAATTATATGAGGGCAACACTTCAAATAAAATTCATTTTTAATTGGGAAAAAAAATGCTTATTTGACACTAGACTGAATCTTTGCTAAAATTCAGTCTAGTGTCAAATAAACATTTTTTAGACGGAAAATTATGAACAAACAGAAGGAAAATTATGCACATTGTCATTTTAATATACATTACCTAATTTAACAATAAAGTTTTGTTTTTCGCGTTGTCTTTAATTATAAATTAAACTAACACGTGAAAGACTTTAATTTAATAAGATCATCATTCCTACTTTTTTTATTTTAATGAAATACTTTATTATTATCTAAATTTAACTGCTCTAACTATCTCTTTGTTTTGAAATAAAATATATATTTTTACCACATATAACTTGAATGCAATAAATTAATTTGTTACATGATAATGTATACATTACCTTTTGACATTTTAGATATTCTTTTGACTAAATCTATGTCAATATTATTTATGTTGTGTATATTAGTTTATAAATGAAAATGCTCTTAAATTCCCTGTTAATTTCGTACAAAGTATGATAAAATTTAACCTTTCTATTTAATGTTATTATCAAATATAAAATATTTTACCATTTTATATTTTCAAAGTGTTTAAATTTATGAAGTAAAATTCTTCTCTTGAGACCATAATGATGAAATTTTTTATGTTAGCAAAAAAATAAATTTATTATTTCAATAGATATGAATTAGAATTAGAGCCAAGTAATATCAATATTGTAATATATCGTCACTCATAAATTGATAAATTATAATACTCGTGTTAAACTGTCAATATAAATGTGATACAATTTTTATAGATGACCAAACTACTATTTTCGTTCTCTGTAAAATATTTTTCTACTCTTTTAATATCAACTAATTCAAAAATATTTAATATTAATAAATCCATTTAACATGCTTGTATTTAAATATCAAACATAAGCTAGCTATTAAATTTTTAAAAAAATAATGAAATGTGGTTTACTGTAAAATGGGACTGAATAAAGATTAGCTATTCTGAATAATACATAAATTATAATAAATATCTCTTCCGAAATATTTAAAACCAAAAATTCACTTAACCAAAAAATTACTTAAAATAAAGTATAATGTAAGGAAAATAAAGAAAAAAAAATATTTATTAAAATTTCTTTTTTTTTTTCTGTCAATGATTAAATTAACTGGTGCACTTATAATTTTAACTGACATTTTTTTTTATTTCGTTATTGCATATTTGCAAACTTTTAATTAATTATAAAGACATGGAATTATGCATTATATCTCTATTTATTTTTAATTTTCATATGTATTACTGTTGGTGTTTTCTATGTGATTAACAATGATCTTAGTATAAAGTAATGCAAATCGAATTTCATTAACCGCACATACATAGATACTTTGTAAAAAATATTATTATTTTAAACACATCGATAACTAATTATGTGCAGTTTATCGTGAAAGTTTAAGCTACATGTATGAGTAATGTATAATGAGTAAATTAAAGTATAATGAAAGTTCATGTATGTGTAATTACATTAGGTTTTATTTTTTTCAATTTTAAAAGGTAAATTAGAAATATCTTGTGGAACATTTAGATGCATTATTTAATAATGTAAAATATATTTTATGAATAACAAAAAAATGATAATAATTGTGAGTGCGATGTACCAATTTTTATCACTGTATGTATTGCATATATATTACTGTTGGTGTTTCCTTCGTGCTCAACAATGAAAAAAATGCAAATATTTAAAAAAATGTAAATCGAATTGGTACTTACGTATTAACGGTACCTTGGCGACAGACTTGGCGGTTTTTAAGTGTCGCCAATCTTTATTATTTGGAATAAAAATATTTTTAAAGCGTTTTGATTTTAAATGAAGTGTTTCATATATATTTTATTATTTGGAACAAAAATTTTAAGTGCAGATTGGCGCCAAATCTGTAGCTGCTGTTGGCGCGTGTGCTCTTTATTGGCGCAACTTTCGCCAAGGTACCGTTAATACGTAAGTACCATCGAATTTCCTATACCTCTCAGACACATAGGTACTTTATAAAACATCGATTAATATTTTAAGCACATCGATAACTAATTATGTGCAGCTTATAGTAACAGTTTAAGTTACACGTATAAGTAAAGTATAATGTAAAGTATACAATAAAGCTTAAGTAAAGTAAAATATGAGGAAAGTACATGTATGAGTAATTACATTCTATTCTATTCTATTTTTTTTTTTTTTTTTTTTTTTTTTTTTCAATTTTAAAAATAAATTAGAAGTCTGTTGTGTAACATTTAGATGTATATGTTGGAAATGGAGTAATATATTTTCCAACATTATTATTTAATGTTGAAAATATATTTTATGAATAACAAAAAAAATGGATAATAATTATGAGAACGATGTATTAATTTTAATAACAAATTTAATGAATACATTACTACACTAATTACCATCATAGCAAATTACGAACATTTAAAGTTGATTATTGTTTTGTTATGTATATACATAATAAATAATAAACTAGATATATTTATTCGCCTCTATAGAAAATAGTATTAAATAAAATAAACGACTGAATGAATAAAATAAAATAAAGAAAAAATGAATATTAAGAAAAAAAAAAAACATTTGGCAGCGTTTTTATTTATTGTAAAAGCCATCGAATTTATTTTTTATATTCTGTGTATTAAAATATTCATAATTTCTTAGTTTTTAATCTTGCTAAAATGTTTTCCAAAGATGCATTATTATAAAATAATATATTTGTTATTTTTTTATTTATGAACAAAATTTTTATACTGTGCCATTATAAGAGTTTATTATTTAAAAACGTATTTTTATTTTATGATAAAAGTAAAATTATTTAAAAACAATAACCAAACAGTATTTTTTTAAATTATGTATTATGCATATTTTCGTAAAATGCCTCCCAGTGTTTCATAAAAATAGAAAAATATGGGAAAGGCAGTGATTACTTTTTTTCAGCAAACATAAATTTTTCGTCATAAAATTGATGAAGTGAAAATCTTTAAAGTCTTTTTATTACCAATTACACTAGCAAACTCATAAAAAAACTCCAATCCGCTAAATTTTATAAGACTTTTGAAAAATGTATCTAAAGATTCTTTTTCTTTTTACGTTATACAGATTTCTTGTGGTCTTTCCTCTGGTTCTTTATGTCTTCAATGAATATTTATTAAGACTTTCTAATATCATGTCTTGTACATAAATGTATAAATCTTCTACAAAGTAGTTTAAAAAGAATAAGTTGCGATTTTATGAATTAATACATTTTATTCAAATAACTCTTTTATTTATTGTTTAATGAATGTATTAGAATATTTGATACTATTATGTATTCCACTATGTAGTATTTTGTCTAGTTGTCTTCCGATGCGTTATAATATTGTTTTCTATTTTTTTTTTAATAAAATGAAATCAAGGAATGCAATTATCATATTAAAAGAAATCTATATCATTGTCTGGTTCTAAAAGGCATAACTTGCAAACTATTCGTCTCAAATTCAGTAAAAAGTAAAGTCAGTTCTAAATTTTATAAGACTTTTGAAAAATGTATCTAAAGATTCTTTTTCTTTTACGTTATACAGATTTCTTGTCGTCTTTCCTTTGGTTCTTTACGTCTTCAATGAATATTTATTATGACTTTCTAATATAAAGACTTGTACATAATTTATAAATCTTCTACAAAGTAGCTTAAAATGAATATGTTATGATTTTTTCTGAATTAATTTTGTTCTCTTTTATTTATTGTTTAATAAATGTATTAGAATATTTGATACTATTATGTATTCCCCTATGGAGTATTTTGTATAGTGGTCTTCCAAAACATTATAATATTGTTTTTTTTTTATAAAATCAAAAATGTAATTAATATATTAAAAGATAAATCTCTATAATTTTTTTTTATAATCTATCCATATAATTGTGTGGTTCTAAAAGATATAATTTGAAAGCTATTCATCTCAAGTTCAGTGGCTTCCATTGGGAACACTGTATTAAAAAACTAATAAATGTAATAGCCATTACCATAATTACCATGTAATAGATGGATATTAGATTATGGAGATGGACATTAGATGTAATAGATGAATATTAGATTATGGAGATGGATATTAAATGTAACAAAGGGATATTAGATGTATGGAGATGAATATTAGTTGTAATAGACGGATATTAGATTATGGAGATGGCTTTTGGATGTAATATATGTATGGTAAAGGATATTAAATATAATATTTGGTAAATAATTAGAGATTTTATTGCATACATAGAAAAATCAAAGCACAAAATCAAATCGGCATTTAAAAAAAAAATGTTCATGCAATCAATATTTCTCTATGCAGGACTTTGTACAGAATATTTTTTAGTTTTCGAAATTTTCTAGTAAATTTTTGTTGTACTGTTACATTGAATTTAATACATGACTCTATGCTTTCTTGTTAGGTGTTTTCATTTACATAAATACATATAGGATGAGAGTGAGATAAAAAAAATCTAGTCGAAATATCATTGTAGTAGCATACAAAAACTCTCTATATTTAAAAAAAAAATTTCTTTTATGTTTAATTTTTAACTCCTCTTTGTAACTCAAATTAATAGTACACATCATATCATTAAATAACCTCACATATTATGTAGATATGTACCTTTCATATTTCATACAAGTTACACAATTTTCCTTTGATAGATGATGCCAAATATCCAATTAAATACAATTGCGCGTAGTCCTTTATCACCAACTGAAACATTTTGTCTGCAATGTAATAAACTATCTAATATATAGTAGCTTCTCTAATGCATAATCCTAGTTTAAATTCATCAGATTAAGATTTTGAAAATGCTTGAATCGTCTGCAGTTGTGGAACATTTTGGATTTTATGACTAACTATTTCTTAAAGACCTTGACATAACTGTTGTGAAATAGACCATTTTCTTAAGAGTTTTCTTATCTATTCTATCTGTCTTTAAGAAAAAAGGTGAATATATTTCCATGAAATATACGGCTGAATATCGTATTATGTTTCGGGTTATCATTCATACATGCTTTTCAAAGAATGAATGTATTCCCCGCGGATCGCAGGTGCGAAGAAATTTTTTTCTGTCTTCTTGAAATGAAAAATGTTTACTTTTGTCTTCAGACATTATTCATCAAAATTGAGGCTTTCATTCAGAAATGTTAGATTGTCTGGTAGTTGTTTTTTCTACACAATGTATGAAACCTTTTCAATTGCACGTTATCGGTTTGTATATGGCTTAGCTTTATTAATGGAGAAAAAATAAATGTATTTATATATCATTGGGATTATAATGTCTATGTGATTATAAGGTCTATAAGATAATGTCGATGTGATTATAATGTGTATAGGATAATGTCTACGTGATTATAGTGACTGTAAGATAATGCCTATGCGATTATAATGTGTATATGATGTCTAAGTGATTATAATCTATAAATGATAATGCTTGTGATTATATATCTATATGATAATGTCTATGTGATTATAATGTCTATATGATAATGTCTATGTGATTATAATATCTATAAATATACACTATATTAAGAGTTTTTAAGTGAGTTTATTATTAAGAATTATCAATGTTAGAATGATTTTTAGCTATTAGTCTAATTTAAATTGATTAAAAATTTATTTTAAGCATAATTAAAAGTGAAGAAATTAAGTTAAGGAATAAAAAATGTCTGAAAGGTAAGAGAGAAAACTGTAAAAGAAAATAAATAGTAACTAAATAATCACTTCTCCTTTTTTACATTAAAATTCTTTCGTATGAACATATTAAAAACATGGCATGATAGTAGTATTATCATGTATAACAATATTTATCTCTGATTTAATTAATTATGTATAACTGTCCTGAACACGATGTATATTTAATGCAAAACAAAGAAAAACAATATCTTCATAAAAAACTATTTCTAAAAAATTTTAATGGTACTACTGTTTTGAATAAAATATAATTATTTTAAGAACAAAATTATTTCTTCTTAATTCTTTCTTTAAACGAAGTATTCATAAATCAAAACGATTACTCAAAGAATTTATATGTTAGTACACAAATGTTTCTTTAATTTAATTAAATTATAAGGCTAATTGTTTTGAATTATTTTTTGGAAAAAAAAAATTTAAGCTTAACTTTTATCATTAAACAATGATTTGATTAAAAATTTAATAGATAATGAAACAATCTTTCTAAATTTTAATGTAGCAATGTGAAATTTATTTCCTGGTAATACACAGTTAACTTTTTCATTAAAAATATTTTTTTTTAGAAAATGAAAAATAATTTATCATTTGTTAATCAATAATCAACATCAAAAATTAAAACAATTTTTCAGTTACCATTAAAAAAATTGGTAAAAGAATTACAAATGATAATCCAAGTGATATTTTTAAATTTAAATAAAATTTAAAAAAAACAAAATTCGAATCAAATTGTGATCAAATTTATATTTTTCATTTTCATTTTTTTATATAATAACACAGAGTTCTGCATTTGTATATATATATATAGTGTTTGTAAATAAAAATTAAAATGTTTCCAGAATCCTGAAAGTGGACCTCTAATTGAAACCGTTATAGGCTAGTATAGGCCGAGACGTTACAATAAAGTAGCTTAGCTTATGACATTTTCCAAAAGTTGCGTTCTACAATTATTTGATGGATTTAAAATACAATTCTCAATAGTTGAAACTCAAGTATTAATAACTTGGATAATATGTTTCTTAAAAAGCTCAATTAAAGTTTATCTATAATTGAAGAGTTCATGAAAAATTGATCATTAATAAATAAAAACATGAACCAACATCAAAATATCTTCTGGCTGATAAAGTCCAGATTCTGATAAACTGCGAAATTTTTTGTTCATTTATTTCAAAGTAAAAATGTCTTGATCTGTAGATATAGCATTTGCTATCAATCCTGATCTGCATCCAATCCCAAAACTATTGAGGTTTCTCAAATCCACCAGCTAACAGTAAACAAATAAAAGCTATGAATTATGTACTGTGAATTGAAGACGTCCCTCGTGAAATTCCTGTTTATCAGAATCCTGACAAACGCGACGTCTTTCATGAGTAATTGCCATTGAAAATGATTTCGAAACAGTAGCCTGCTAACGAACCACTTTATAGTTCCTCTTCAAGGTCGTGGTGATTTAACTGGATATCTGTAAATGTCTTCATCATTCGTCACAGTATTAACCGCCACAGTGGCCCTTTCTAATCTAGATGATTTCTTCAAAGGTTAGATGTCCAATGCTAATATATATTTATAAACATCTTTTGTAAGCAAATCAAGTAATGACAGCAGAAGCATTTGCATTTCTTTTAAATTCCGATCATTATAATGTAAGTAAGGATTCGTATTTTTGTTCGGTTTCGGATTCGAGTTCCGGCGGTGTCATGGATGTTTGTAGTGATTTGGAATCCACTTTAAAACGTACTGTTCCGGTCTAATAGAATCGTAGAGCGTTGCGGGGGCGATGTTAATCTGCGTCCGTGGCTTATCTTCAAGCTACACGTGCCCCCTTTGCTTATGGCATAAAGATAAACTGTCTCTGTAGTGCCATTTAGACTCATTTATTATGATCCATATCCATATTCTGGATATGTATCGGTACCACGGTACGACGGTACCACAAGTTTCGGGTTGGAGTCCCGGCGGTGCCATGGATGTTTGTTGTGGTTGGCGGTGCACAACGGTGTCATGGTGGTGCACAGCGTTGTCATGGCGGTGCCATGGATGTGGCTCGGAATCCACTTTAAATCGCAGGTCCCGGTCCTAATAGGATCCATTGTTACTCCGCGTCCGTGGCTTATCTTCAAGTTACACGCGCCCCCTGTGTAATGCAAAGTGAGTAACGCCTGTGCAGCGCTTGCCTTAAGGTATCCGAGAAAAAGCTGTCTAAGTGTTTGCCAGCTGCATTAGAACAAAAAAAATACTCTTATAAATAAATTTATTTTAATCCATAATCATATTTTTAATTTTTAAACCGTACTGTTCCGGTCTAATAGAATCGTGGAGCGTTTCGGGGAGTAATGTTACTACCGTCCGTAGCATATCTTCAACCACACGTGCCCCCTTTGCTTATGGCATAAAGATAAACTGTCTCTGTATTGCCAGCTGCATTAGAACAACAACATAATGTATGCTAGGATGTTTTTATGTACCTTATTATGTGGGCCTGAATGGTCGAGTGGCTAGCGCTCTGGTGCTCGGTACCACAGGTTTCGGGTTCGAGTCCCGGCGGTGCCATGGATGTTTGTAGTGATTTGGAATCCACTTTAAACCGTAGGTCCCTGTCCCCGATCGTAGAGCGTTGCGGGGGCATTGTTACTCCGCGTCCGTGGCTTATCTTCAAGTTACACGCGCCCCTGTGTAATGCAAAGTGAGTAACGTCTGTGCAGCCTTGCCTTAAGGCATCCGAGGAAAAGCTGTCTAAGTGTTTGCCAGCTGCATTAGAACAAAAAAAAAAGTACTCTTATAAATAATATTTATTTCAATCCATAATCATATTTTTAATTTTTAAACCGTACTGTTCTGGTCTAATAGAATCGTGGAGCGTTTCGGGGAGTAGTGTTACTAGCGTCCGTAGCATATCTTCAAGCTACACCTGCCCCCTTTGCTTATGGCATAAAGATAAACTGTCTCTGTATTGCCAGCTGCATTAGAACAACAGCATAATGTATGCTAGGATGTTTTTTATGTACCTTATTATGTGGGCCTGAATGGTCGAGTGACTTGCGCTCTGGTGCTCGGTACCACAGGTTTCGGGTTCGAGTCCCGGCGGTGCCATGGATGTTTGTAGTGATTTGGAATCCACTTTAAACCGTAGGTCCCTGTCCCCGATCGTAGAGCGTTGCGGGGGCATTGTTACTCCGCGTCCGTGGCTTATCTTCAAGTTACACGCGCCCCCTGTGTAATGCAAAGTGAGTAACGTCTGTGCAGCCTTGCCTTAAGGCATCCGAGGAAAAGCTGTCTAAGTGTTTGCCAGCTGCATTAGAACAAAAAAAAAAGTACTCTTATAAATAATATTTATTTCAATCCATAATCATATTTTTAATTTTTAAACCGTACTGTTCTGGTCTAATAGAATCGTGGAGCGTTTCGGGGAGTAGTGTTACTAGCGTCCGTAGCATATCTTCAAGCTACACCTAATTTTGCTTATGGCATAAAGATAAACTGTCTCTGTATTGCCAGCTGCATTAGAACAACAGCATAATGTATGCTAGGATGTTTTTTATGTACCTTATTATGTGGGCCTGAATGGTCGAGTGACTTGCGCTCTGGCGCTCCGTACCACAGGTTTCGGGTTCGAGTCCCGGCGGTGCCATGGTTGTTTGTAGTGGTTCGGAATCCACTTTAAAAAGTAGGTCCCGGTCTAATATGATCGTAGAGCGTTGCGGGGGCATTGTTACTCCGCGTCCGTGGCTTATCTTCGATACAAAGTGAGTACGTCTGAGCAGCACTTACCTTAAGACATCTAATACCAAGCTGTCTGTGTTTGCCAGCTGCGTTAGAAAGAAAAAAAAATGTACCTTATTATATAACTTTGTCTTGCAAATTTTAAACCTCTGCACTGTGAATATTTAAATGCTTTAATTTTAATAACTAGCTTAATTTAAATAAAATCTGTAATTTTTAAAGGGTTTTATATTCTAAAGAAAATAAAATTTAATATATGAAATTATTTTATATAAGGAGAATAATTTATTCGAATTTTGTTGGATCAAGATCTCAACCGCCCACGTCTTATTAAGAACACTGAAAGGTTGAAGTGTCAAAGTGTACGGGTAGCAAAAATTATATTATTAATAAAATAATTTAATTTTTTAATATATACAAGATTTTCTCAAATATAATAAAAAAATTTATGTTTAAAGTTTAATCCACTTTTGGCGTAATTATTTATAATTTGCAAAGCTTTGTCTGCTGTTTTCCTTTGCCTATACATTTTACACATTGAGCCACATTTAATGTAGCCCATGTTATACAAAATGCATTCTTACAATGTATGATACACACAGTTGTCTAAATATGATTCTCTGATTATTATAAATTTCATTATATTTTATATGAATTATAAATTTTATTCTATTTTATAAGAATTATAATTTTTATTATATTTTAAATAATTTATTTTTCGTGATGGAAATTTTTGATATGAAAAATCGTGTGTCATTTATTTTCGATGTTTTATTCACTCTATATTTACTGTATTGTAATGTGGCAGAAAAATTAGAAAAACATTAAATATACGAAAATATAAGTGTGTAATTAACCATTGATAGCTAGTGCTAAATAACGAAATGAAAATGCATTTTGTTCTCATATAACTTTTTGCCATGACATACTGTGATGTTTTAAACCCTATTTTATTAAGACTTAGTCAGACATTTAATATTTACGAAGCAATCCCATTACAAATTTTATTATTATCAATGCTAATATACCACGAGTTTCAGATTCATTATTTTATTTTCAAATTCATAATAATAGAACATTAAATATACAAAAATATAAGTGCATAATTAACCATTGATAGTTAATGCTAAATAACAAAATTAAAATTAATTTTGTTCTCATATAATTTTTGTCATGGATACTGTGATATTTTTAAATCCCATTGTATTAGGACACAGTTAGACATTTAATATTTACAAAGCATTCTTATTGCAAAGTTTTATTATTATCTGTGCTAATATACCACGAGTTTCAAATTCATTATTTTATTTTCAAATTCATTCTAATATTTTTACTCATTCTTTTCTGACAAAACTTACTTTTGTAGAAAGTTGTGAACAATTGTGAAAAAGTATTGGAAAGAATACTTTGGTAGGCTAGATAAAATCACTCGTTTTAAGTTCCACTCAAAAAGTAACTTACAACAAATATTGTTCTTAGACAGTTTCATTGGGTAAAAGTTCAAACTTAATCATGAAGATGACAGAACGTTGATCTTTCGTAAGACGATTCTCTGGCAAAATGAAAGTAGTTTTTGTCTAGCTGAAAAATATCTAAATCACAGGATTAATGTATTTTGTCTGATGAATCAGGAAGCATTAAGTCTAGATCTCTGGGATGGCTTGGTAGTAATTCTTCTTTTTGCCATTAGAAAATTACTGCACCGAAGACAGATTGCTTTTCGTGATTGCGTAACGTAGTTTTTGCTGACTAGAGTGTTATTTGTATCGTAGCACGTGAAACAACTTTATCCATCATATTACTTCCTCTAAAAACAATACCGAAACACAAACTATTTATATTTAAAGGGAAGTTATATAAGTTTTGAAATTCTCCAATAAATTTAATTGAAAAATTAACTAATAAATTATCAATATTAGTTGAAATGTATAAAAAAATTCGCAATTTTTTGAGAATTATTTAAAGTATAATGCATGTAATGTGTTATATAAAGTATAAAGTATATTTATTTAATGCACCAGGATGCTTTATCTACAAAAAATAACGTCTACATTATTAAAATACCTCATAGTATTGCAAATCATAAAGTAAATGTTATTTATGAGTAAAACTACATTCATCTTACTGAGAGGCAATATATAAAAGAAATAAAATTCCAAATATTCATTGAGCAATTAATAATTTAAATTTAATCAAATCAAAACTATACATGATTGGTATAGCAGGTACAATACACTTTAATCAAAATATTACTTACTTATGCATAATAGATTTTTAAAAATATTGTGAATATTTATATGCATTTCAAATAGTTTTGATAATTTATGTATTTAATAGTTAATTTTTCAATTAAATTTATTGGAGAATTGCAAAACTTATATTATTAATATTATAAGAGTATTGTGCTATAATTTCTATGTATATCAATTTTTTTCCTATTACACATTTTATTATTATCAGTGCTAATATACTACGAGTTTCAAATTCATTATACTAATTTTTATGATAAAATTTTCTTTTATAGAAATTTGTATGCAATTTTGTACATGTCAAAAAAAATATTAGGAAAAGTACTTTGGCATTTATATAAAACCATTAATTTTAAGTTCCTGCCAACAAGTAACTTCAACAAATATTGTTCTTAGACAGTTTCATTGGGTAGAAGTTCAAACTTAATCATGAAGATGACAGAACGTTGATCTTTCGTAAGACGATTCTCTGGCAAAATGAAAGTAGTTTTTGTCTAGCTGAAAAATATCTAAATCACAGGATTAATGTATTTTGTCTGATGAATCAGGAAGCATTAAGTCTAGATCTCTGGGATGGCTTGGTAGTAATTCTTCTTTCTGCCATTAGAAAATTACTGCACCCAAGAAAGATTGCTTTTCGTGATTGCGTAACGTAGTTTTTGCTGACTAGAGTGTTATTTGTATCGTAGCACGTGAAACAACTTTATCCATCATATTACTTCCTCTAAAAACAATACCGAAACACAAACTATTTATATTTAAAAGGAAGTTATATAAGTTTTGAAATTCTCCAATAAATTTAATTGAAAAATTAACAATTAAATATATAAATTATCAAACTTAATAGACATGCATATAAAAATTCACAACTTTTTAAAATTATTTAAATCATAGTGTACCAAAGTTTTACTATTCCTGGTACTTTAATGTACTGGTAATTTTAAATTAAAATACTGATACTTTAATGTACTTTTTTGGTACTGCTTTATTTCCTGGTCTTTTAATAATTATTTAAAGTACCAGGAAGCTTTATCTACTAAATACCATGCCTACATTATTAAAATACCATACAGTGTTGCAAATAAATGGTTATTTATGAGTAATACTAAATTCATCTTACTGACAGGCAATATAAAATAATGAAAAAATATAATAATAGATTAAAATTACAAATATTCATTTAGCAATTAATAATTTAAATTTAATTAAATCAAAATTCTACAAAATTTTCGTAATTAAATTTTGGTAAGATAAAATTTTGAAATCAATATTTCTTTTTAATGAAATTCTAATTATAATTAAAATTTTAAAAAATTTTAACTTTTTATCTAAGCAAGATTATAAAGGAAAAAAAATTTATATTAATTGCAAACTTATATATTTTTGTATAATATACTATATATTTCTTCTCCAATAAATTTAATTTAAAAATTAACGGTTAAATATATAAATTATCAAAATTAGTTGAAATGCATATAAAAATTCATAATTATTTAAAGTATAATATACCAGGTATAATTATTTAAAGTACCAGGAAGCTTTATGTACGGAATATCATGCCTACATTATTAAAATACCATAATACCATAAATAATTGCAAGTCATAAAGTAAAAGTTATTTTTAAGTAAAACTATAATCTTCTTACTGAGAAACAATATAAAATAGTTAAAAGAAATAATAAAATAAATATTCCAAATATTCATTTGCAAATTAATAATTTAAATTTAATCAATTCAAAATTCTACAAATTTTTTATAATTTTTGATGGGAGGAAAAATTTGTAAATCATTATTCGTTTCTAATGAAATTCTAATTAAAACTAAAATTAAAATAATTAAAATCTTAATTCTAAATGAGATTATAAATGAAAGAAAATTTATATTAACTGCAAACTTACCATATATTTTTTTATAATATGCTAACATATATTTCTTCTCCATTAAATTTAAAATTAATTATTAAATATACAGATAATCAAAATTAGTTGAAATGCATAAAAAAAAATCACAAAAAATTTTAAGATTATTTAAAGTATAATGCTCCAAGTATAATTATTTAAAATACCAGGAAGCTATATCTACGAAATATAACGTCTACATTATTAAAATTCCGTATAGTATTGCAAATCATTAGTTAAAAGGCAAATAAATGTTATTTATGAGTAAAACTATATTCATCTTACTGAGAAGCAATATTAAAATAATTAAAGAGAAATAATATTATTAAAATGGTTCCAAATATTCATTTGTAAATTAATAATTTAAATTTAATCAAATCAAAATTCTACTAAATTTTTCTAATTTTTCATGAGAGGAAAAATTTTCAATTTATTGTTTCTTGTTTAATGAAATTCTAAGTAAAATTAAAACTAAAATAATTAAAATCTTAATTCTAAGTGAGATTATAAAAAAAATATATATATTAAATGCAAACTTATCATATATTTTTGTATCATATATTAACATATTCTACTCCTCCAATAAATTTAATTGAACAATTAACCATTAAATATGTAAATTACATCAAAATTAATTTAAATGCATGTAAAAATTCTAATTATTCACAATATCCAAAGTTTAATCTAGTAGGCATAATTATTTAAACTACCAGGAAGTTATATATTCGAAATATCATACCTACATTATTGAAATACCACATAAAGCACATAATATTACATTTGCACATCATAAAGTAAGTGTTATTTATAGGAAATAATATATTCATTTTACTGAGAAGCAGTATAAAATAAATAAAAGAAGTAATAAAAATTAAAAAAATCAAAATATTCATTTGCAAATTAATAATTTAAATTTATTAAATCAAAATTCTACAAAATTTTCGTAATTTTTGATGGGAGGTAGTTTTTAAATCATTACTCCTTTTTAATGAAATTCTAATAAAAACTAAAATTAAAATAATTAAAATCTTTATTCTAAATGATATTATAAAGTAAAGACATTTATATTAACTGCAAACTTATCATGTATTTTTGTATAATATACTATATATTTCTTCTCCAATTATTTTAATTGAAAAATTAACTATTAAATATATGTATAAATTATCAAAATTAGTTGAAATGCATATAAAATTCACATTTTTAAAAATTATTTAGAGTAGAGTTTACCAAGTATAATTATTTAAAGTACCAGGAAGTTTTATCTATGAAATATCATACCTACGTTATAAAAATACCACATAATAATGTAAATCATAAAGTAAATGTTAGTTATGAGTAAAACTATATCCCTCTTACTGAGAGGCTATTTAAAATATTTAAAAAGAAATAATGAAAATAAAATATTCCAATTATTCATTTATAAATTTATAATTTAAATTTAGTCAAATCAAAATTCTACAAAATGTTTGTAATTTTTTGATGTTAGGAAAAATTTGGAAATAATTATTTTTTTTCTAATGAAATTCCAATTAAAATAAAAATTAAAATAATTAAAATATTAATTCTAGATGAGAATGTAAAGGTAAGAAAATTTATATTAAATGCAAACTTATCACATATTTTTGTATAAGTATTAAATGCAAATGCATCATATATTTTTTGTACTGAAATATATTTCATAAATGATCATTTTTTTATTATTTTCCCTGTATAAATACTTAATTCTTATAAATAAATAAATAAATTATAATAATTATAATATTTCGACACAAATTGAAAATGTACTGAAAATAAATATTGAAATTATAACAGGTACAATGCTTTTTAATCAAAATATCATGTACTTATATATTTCAGATTTGAATTTCTCTCTAAATGCTTCTGTTCTGAAATATAATCCTAATATTTAATTAAGGCAAGATTGTAACGTTGTGTCAGACGGAAACAACAACCTGTGGCCATGGGCTATGTTTAATATGAGATCATGTTTATGGCATTTCTGAAACTTTCAATTAACTTTAAATATGCGAGAAAAGATATAGATACTGAGTACTTAATTTGGCCTTACAACTTAGAAAGTATTTTATATTATACAAGAAAATAATGTATGGCAATACATACTTATTTATATTATATTATTTATATTTCCTAAAACTAAATAACTCGCCATTTTCTTTTATTACTGTGAATTCGATAACTTGTATTCGAATTTCGTATCATTTTTATATGAATATTGTTTCTTTTTGTGATAATTTCAAATTTAGTAGTTATAGGCAAAATTCTATTAACTGTATATTTTTGTGTATAAGCCGATAATGCTTAATTTTTTTTCTAGAAATAAATTACCCGAGTGTGCGTATATAAGGGACTGTTAATCTTTCAATAATCGTTGGTACTTTTCCATTATCCGGGCACAGCGATTAATCGCCAAATATTGTTAAATGCAGCACATTTTTTTTTTAATTTTATATTTCTTAAGTGTATGAAAAAAAAAGTAAATGTGTAATTTGTTTTATGAAAAAGAGTTGTAATACTTTCAGAATTGTTTATATTGCTGGTTTGACAGTACAGATCTAATACACGGCAACAACTGAAGGAAAAAAATATGTTAGTTTCAGATAGGGTTACCAAAGTTATAACTATTGCATTTGGCGACTGGCGTT
Source organism: Caerostris darwini (assembly GCA_021605075.1). NCBI lineage: Eukaryota > Metazoa > Arthropoda > Arachnida > Araneae > Araneidae > Caerostris > Caerostris darwini. The sequence continues at coordinate 145,264 of BPLQ01009016.1, forward strand.
TTACTTTACAGAGATTTGATAGGAAAATATTTCATCTGTGTGAACAGATTGGTAGCATTTTCGCACTCATAGTGGCAAGCAGAAACATTACAGGTTTTTTTTTTCCCATCTTTGCTTATATTTGAGTTTCGAAAGTTGGGTACATTTTTTGACTCATAAAGCACTCTCGGCATATACACGGGTTGTCCAATATTCGGAAATATACTGTATATATAATAAACAACATAATTACGAATTTTTTTGAGATTTAATTTTAAAAAGCTCACAAAATTTTATATTATTTGAGCGTTAAATATTTTTAAATAAAAATCTTCTTGAGTAGAAACTTTTTCTGAAAAAGATGTCCGCTATATATTCATTAAAAGGTCATCCATTAATTTAAAAATAAAACAAATAAGTCGTCATTTCATTATTTGGATATATCTATTATTCGTTGAATTTCAAGAGTAATATCATAATTAAACAAGTGTATAAAAATATATATATATAAAAGCAATGTTTATGACAAGCGTATTAAAATATATATAACGCATATAACCATGTAATATTTAAGGCACGTTTATTAAAATATAAATAAAATATAAATAACAAACAACGTTTAAAGCAAGCGTATTAAAATATATATAGCGAATATAAGCAATCAATGTTTAATGAAAGTGCATTAATATATATGCATATATATATATATATATATATATATATAGCGTGTAGAAACAAGGACTTTTTAAGGCAAACGTATTTAAAAATATATAGCATATATAAGGAAGCAATATTTAAGGCAAGCTTTCGATTTTAAAATGGCGATAAATAAAATAGATGTGGTTGTTATTTAATAATACATTAAAATATTTGTATGTTGTTTAGATGAAAATACATTTATAAACAACTTAACAACAAACATATTTGCACCGACAAATATGTGTGTAAACTGACAAATAAAATATTTAACTCATCACTTTTGCATTTGTTTCCTACAAAAACATCAAATTATTTAGTTTCATTTTATTAAATTATAATATTTATTTTGATTATACTTAATGATAAATAAATACATATTAAATAATTTTGTGTGGCCTTCAGTTAATTTAAAAAGAGTACATACGCATCTTGGAAAACTAGTGTGTTATTATGAGTTACTTTAATACTATCAACAAAGTTAATAATACCAAGAAAAAATAAAAGTCAAATCATTAGTATTATATCCTGTTTTCAAGCAAAGTATAATAGACAAAAACAAAAACTAGGAAGAGTCTAGTTCTTAAAGATACTAACAATATTACACAAGAGTCTATTTTTTTAACAGACAAAAGCAAACGTCATCCATAAATTACAGATTCGACCATAACCTTATTTCAAACTGACAACAATATAAAAAAAAAAAAACGATTTAAAAGAAAAAAGGCAAAGGTAAAGCGCATGCGTCATTAAAACGCCATTTGCATGAGTCTAACACTTCCGCGTTCACTGTCAACCGTGTATTAAAATCTCACCTTCCCAGAAAAGAACACTCAAGGTCACCGCGGATAATACATTATTAATGAAAATCGCTCAATGCGCGTCTACTCTGAAAAATCTGCATAGTTCCTTCTAAGGCGCGCGTACACACACTCACACATACTACTCTGTCCAAAAAGTAAAACCAGTTTTCAATTTAAAATTCTCGGGGATTATGAAATTTCAATTTTTTTTCTCTTTTAGGTTGCTGGTACTGCCCTTGACATCTGGAAACGTTAAGTCTAAAAAAACCTCAAAACTCGATGTATTCAAATGTGATTGTTTATTTTTAGCGTTTAAATTAAAATATTTTCATACCAATTAATTTATTATAATTAAATTAAAATTAATATAATTATGTGTTTTAGTTTCTTTTTTATGAATAAAATGTTTAATAATCACAAAAATATTCCTTTATGTATAATCAGTAAAAAATAAATTGTGCCAAGTTAATTAGCAAACTCTTTCTTTTTAAAATAAAAATGTTCCATAATACTATGTCCAACAGGTAAGAACAATTTTCAATTCAAAATTCCCGGGACTTATGGAATTTCAATTTTTTCTTCTTTTGTATGTTGCTGGCACTGTCCTTGACATCTGAGAGAAATTTGACTTCAAAATATTCATTATTGTTTGAGTTACGCTGGGCTTTGTAAGACGATAAAAGTCATTTCGGCGATTTTTAAAATGTCTGAATTAATTGAGCAAAAGAATTGCATTCAATTTTGTTTGCGGAAACGTATAGAATGTTGCAGAAGGCATTCGGTGAGCATTCCTATATCAGAAAAAAAAGTTTAGAAGTGATATCAGCAGTTCAAAGAAGGCAGAGAAAGCATTGAAGACAAAGAGCCATCTGGTCGACCATCAACCTCAATCGACGAAGTTCACGTCCAAAAAATTACAGATTTGTGTTTGAAAACCGTCGATTTACAATAAAAGACCTTGCTGATGATGTTGGAATTTCAAAAGGATTAGTCAATCACCATTTTAGACCCCAAACGCGTCAAATCTCGATTGGTACCGAAAACACTGAATGCGCCAGCTCACACTGCATTGACTCTTCGTGACTTTTTCGCCAAAAATAAAACCCATATCATTCCACAACCACCATGTTCACACCGTGCGACTTCTGGCTATTCCCTAAACTCAAAAGGCCACTCAAGGGACACCGTTTTGAGTCGATTAAAGAGATTCAATGTGAATAGCCGCGCGCTTTGATGGCCATCCCTGTCGATGACATTTTAGCATGCATTAAGGATTGGAAAAAAAAGTTGGCACAAGTGCATAGTGTCCGGAGGGGATTACTTTGAAGGCCACGAAATAAATTTGGAAGAATAAACAAAGAGTTTTTGAAAAAAAAATAATTGGTCTTACTTTTTGGGCACAATAGTATATATAGTCGTTTCATGTTGCTATTCCTTTAATGTTGTAGCGATTGGCTGTAATTACTAGCCTGCAATTATCTCTGTCTATTAAATTATAAACAATAATTCTTTCGAGTTACTTAGCAACCTCTATCTCCTTTGTGAATGAGAAAAGTTTCTTAAGCTTTAAACCCATTGATTAGATAGAAAAAGAATAACATATATAGATATAATGCTAATTTATTTAAAAAAATTAACTTATTAATTATTCATATTTCTTATTAATTAATAAAAAATATGCAGAGTTAATTTTTTTAAAATTATTATTATAATAAAAAAAAATAAACAAGAAGCAAATAAATAAAAAAAAATCAAAAAAATAAAACAAAAAAAAAATAAACAAATAAATTAAAACAAACAAAAAACCAAATAAATAAATAAAAAAAAAAAAAAAAAAATGAGAGAAAATTGTCAGTCTAAAACTACATGGCAATTCGGAAAGGAGGATATCGAAACGTTAAAAAAAAAAATTGCCCTTACTTTTTGGACACAGTAGTATGGCGCGCGCGCACACACACACACTCACACATAGACAAACAAAAGAAAGTCGTAGATCTCTAAAGGAAGAGAGTTCTCGTTACGGCCTTGAAGTTCTTGACAATCCCGGAAGGAGGCTCTGTAACACTCAATTAGAAGAGAAAAGCAACCCGAGGCCGTGCAGATTAACGGCTGCATGGAAATAAAAGAACTTTTTACACTTGCAGAGTGCAGCTGATAATTAACTATCGATGTCGTCGATGATGTCTGCCATTCTTTTATTTCTTTTTTTGTGCTTTTAATTTCGGGCGAACGCGTATTTGAAAAGGCGACGAAAAAAAAAAAGAAGTTTTATCACTTCTTCGTTACGTCACTGCAGTCTGTCAATTAAGTTATTTTTGTTTGTTGGAGAGAGTATTTTAAAAGTTCTGGCTTTTGTGAGAAGTCGTTTATTAATTATTATATGGTTACATTAGAGTTTATTAAAAACGTATTTTAGTTAAAAGTTTAACACTCCGCGTATTTTTTTTCATTTATTTATAAAAATAAAATAATGTCGATTTTGATTTTTGAGTTAATATAGTTTTCCATAAATATTGATAAAGTTCTGGCTTTTCTGAGAAGTTGTTTATTAATTAATGTATGGTTACATTATCGTTTATTAAAGACGTAATTTAGTTACGGTTTTAATATTCCACTCATGCTTTTTTTTATTTATTTATAAAAATAAAATATTGTTCAATTTGATTTTTGAATTAATCTAGTTTCACTGTGTTCCAAAACATTGCTGAAAGTTCTGGCTTATGTGAGAAATCGTTTATTAATTACTTTATGGTTACATTAGCTCTTATTAAAGAAATATTTTAGTTAAATTTTTAACATTCCACAAATGTTTTTTTCATTAATTTATAAAAATAAAATAATTATGATTTTGATTTTTGATTTAAAATGGATTTATTGTGTTTCATAAATATTGATTAGATTCTTTTTTAATACACGAAAAGAGCACTTGTAATTCATCGTACATGCTATTGAATACTTTTTATAATAGTACGAAACTAATGTATTCCAAGGTGTTTCCTTAGGACACTAGTTCCCAAGGCGGTGGGTTTCCGATTCCCTAGAAGAAACTATGAAGTTCAATATAACAGGGAATATAACGGAATATAATAAAGAATATAACGAAATTTAATAACTCTAGAACTTTATGAAGAAGCAATTGTTCAAATAGTACAAGTAGCACCACCAAAATTAGGCCCGTCAGAAGTCTGTTAAGTGATGGTTAAACTAACTTTTATAAACAAAAACTACTCCTTTAAAACTATTTTAAGGGATATTGAAACAATAATTTGTTGACATATTGAAAGCCAGATAATTCAAAATAAACTACAGAGCACGTGATTTGATATTTGACAATCTATATAATTAGCAACACATATTGCATGCCAGTTTTAAAACACACATAAATAAAATCACTTTAAAATCGAAGTCGATTTTTAAATAAAAGTTTTTGAAATGAAACTTTTTGAATGAAATGGGGATGAATCTGTTTAAATAATAACTTACTATACCCTTATTTTACAGTTTCACATTTTTGAAGACGCCAAGGACCTGTAACCAGAAAATAATCATATTGAAACATGATAAAAACACCTATTACTCTTAAACAAACAAAATGATAGTGGGTTAAAAACAAAATTACTGGGGTTTTGGCGATTATATTTGGCGCCGAAAAAGAGATTTGGCGAAGGCGTAACCCTAAAGTGCAGAATACCCACAACATATTGATCTTATGATGCTTATTTAATTTTAAATGTTATGACATTTTACCTTTTTATCAAATTACTTACGTTATTAATTATAGAAATGCTGTTTTCAATTTACAAAAATAACATAAAAAATCATTTAAAAATCAGGATTTATTTTATTGGATGTTAAGCATTGAAAACATTTCATGATTTATAATATCAAGTTATTTATTTAATTATTCAAACACGTAAATTTCAGCTGCACTAAAAAAGTTACAATGCAACACAATTTTTTTAATAATCATAATATATTTTTAACAATAGTAAAACATTTTGCGCTTTTGTAACTTTCTTTATACTGCTCGCCGCTTAATGGATAATGATGGCTTTCTGCCAGCAAAGCAATTAGCCATTTTCTTACTTTTATTAATGAATATTTTATCACCTGAAGCATGTAAGGTTAAATGCAGCAAAAAATCCTTCAAGGACATTTGAAGAAAACGGACATTTAATTTGAGTACCCAAGTGTAAAAAAAAAAAATTTTTAGATTTTTTTTCAGCTTTAATTGTAAGAAATTTGCAACAATTTTGAACTAAATTATTTAATTAAAAATTAAATGGTTTTTAACTATTTAATAGAATAGTATTGTAATTAAATATTAAATGCCCTAATTTTTGTGATTTTTTATTTTAATAATTATTAATAACGATTTAGATTAATATTTTAATGTAGATGAAACGCGAATTTAATTTATTCCAATTGAACAATGTATATTTTTCCTTACATTTCAAAATGTAATAAAAAATTTCTTGGTTATTTTACTGTAAAATAAAATTACCAATAATCATTGATTGTACATCCAAATATTATTAATTTTACTCTTATTTATAGCTTTATTTTGTGATTATTTATAATTTTATATTTTATAGTTATTAATTATTTATAGCTCTATTAGTATTTAGTGTGCCCAATTAGTTTAATGTATTGTATTTATTATTTGAAAAAATAAACTAAGTCATGATTTTGTTTAGTAGTTTTCTTGTAGTTTATCTTCTTAAATATGCAATTTCCATTTTTTAATAATTACATAATCATATACAAAGGAATTGTTCACAAATTTTGACTAATTAGGTTAATCTGTTTAAATTAGGTATTAAATTAAATATTTTTATTTTAAACACTATCACATAAGAATTTTTACATTTTTTAATTTTAGGTATTTGATTTGGAGGTATTCACATTTTTTAAATGATAAATACGTATCGAGTGTTATCCACGAGGTACATTCCATTACACTCTCCCCCCCCCACTCCATCCTTCTAATCGAACACAAATGAGAAAGTATTCGACCAGCAGAGTTATCGTGATCATTCATAGTGTACACACGAAAATTTCAATTTCCTAGTCTTCTTTGAACTGAGTTATTAATAGCTAATTCTAAGGCTATTCTGTGCTGAGTCCCCATTTTCAATATGATCTATACATAGGCCATATTGGAAATGATTGAATAGGTCATATTGAATACGTTGTTTTGGTGTCAAGACAACGTATTTCATTTTTTAATGGCAAAGTAAATGAGACATTTATAGAAAAAGTTCATAAGAAATTCTATAACGGAAAATAAAAATTGCAGTTTAAATTCATCTACCATTTTAACTTCCAAATATGGTAAAAAAAATTTAAAAAAATAAAAAAATAAAAAATGTATTGTTTGAATTACAGAAATTATATAAAAAAGAAAAATTATTTTTTATATGGAATAACAAATAAAATAATGGAATATATTATTATATTATATCATATCAAAACAATATATTATTATTGATTTCTGAATAAATCTTAATTAAACTAATTTAAACAGTGATTAAAGTAAAAATTTTTTAAACAAACATAACGGATTTGTCTAGACTTACAACAATGTTTTATGACAGGTTTTTAGTCCTTCAATTTAAAAAAAAAATATATGTTTAATTATTATGAAAGATATTATATCATAATTAAAATTAAACAAATAATGTTAATCATTACACAAAATTTTGATTCCTAAAACAGAAGTGCTTTTATATGCAAAAGAAAAAAGGAACTTCCTATCTCGTGTCATTTGAATATTACACAATGATTTTGTTATATCTCTGAGCGAAACCGTAGGTGTAAAAGTGTGAGCTTCTGCGATTATGTAATTAGATTAAAGCGGTGTATGTCTTCGTCGCGCTATTTTTTTCCCACTTAATTTCCGCCAATTGAGAGATCTAAATATGTCAAATATTCTAAATAATGACTTCCTAGGAAGCTGGAGCTCAATAACAAATTAAAAGAAAGGTCACTCAGTGTGAAGATGTCTAATTATGGTATGACTAACTGTAAATACAGCCAATTTTTTTTTTTTTTTTTTTTTTTTTTGTCTCGAATTTGAACAGAACAAGTTTATTTTTGAAAATTGTGCATTAGTGGTAATGTGTGAAGCTAGAGTAGGACAGGATTCAGGTTCGAATAAACTTGTTTGATATTTGGTACAATTTGGTTTTGCGATGTTTGGTACAATTAATCTGGTACAATTTGATTTTGCGATATTTGGTACAGCTAATCTGGTACAATTTGTTTTGCGATATTTGGTGCAATCACTGTATAAAGAAATGATATTTGGTTTAGTTTGTCATTTTTGCACAATTTAACGTACTTGCCAACAGTTTAACGTGAATTTTGAACCGCTAACAAACTTGAACCTGAACACTGTGGTACAAAAGGCCAGAGCACAAGCCAATTGCCCATCAAGCCACTGAAGATATGAGAAAACTCGATGAAGATTGTGACAATTAGTGCCATAAGGCCTGATATTGACAAACGTGGGTGTAAAAGTGTGTTCTTTTGCAATTATGTAATTAGAATAAAGCGGTGCATGTTTTTCTGGCGTTTTTATTCCTACTATGCTTCCGCCAAATGGCGTATCTAAATATGTCAAATATTCTAAATAATGACTTCCTAGGAAGCTGGAGCTCAATAACAACTTAAAAGAAAGGTCACTTTTTTTACTTGGTGTGAAGATGTCTAATTATGATATGACTAACTGTAAATACTTCCGATTTTTTTTTTTTTTTTTTTTTTTATCATGTGAGGACACTGATGTTGCCGTGGTTAGAGGTTATCAGAAAATGAGAAAATGAGGGCCAAACAAATAAAACTCCATTACAAATTTGACGAAAGATGCTAATTTGGGCCCTTAACTCTTGAAATGCTTCATGAAAAATGTTAGTTTTAATGAATTTCCTAGAGAATTTGGCTTTTGTTTGAAGGGTTTTATGGTAGGTTTTGAAGCATTTTTCACGTCTTGGCTCGGAATTTTAAACATTTGTATATCCAATAGTTATATCCAAAAAGTCAGACCATTTTTCAATTTAAAATAATTTATTATAATTATAATAAAATTAATATAATTATGTGTTTTTAGTCTCTTTTTTATGAATAAAATGTTTAATAATCACAAAAATATTCCTTTATGTATAATCTGTAAAAAATAAATTGTGCCAAGTTAATTAGCAAACTCAGTTTCATTTCAGTTCTAGAGATTACGTAATTCTTTTTAAAATAAAAATGTTCCGTAACACTATGTCCAAAAGGTAAGACCAATTTTCAATTTAAAATTCCCGGGACTTATGGAATTTCTATTTTTTTTTTCTTTTTTAAGTTGCTGGCACTGTCCTTGACATCAGTGTGAAATTTGACGTTAAAATATTCATTAGTGATTGAGTTACGCTTGGCTTTGTGAGACGCTAAAACTGATTCCGGCGATTTTTGAAAAGTCTGAATGAATTGAGCAAAGAACTAGTATTAAATTTTGTTTGCGGAAACTTATAGAATGTTGTGAGATTCAACGTGAATCGGCGCGCTCTTTGAAGGCCATCCCTTCTGATGACTTTTTAGCATGCATTGAGGATTGGAAAAAAAGTTGGCATGAGTGCATTGTGTCCGGAAGGGATTACTTTGAAGGTGATGAAATAAATTTGGAGGAATAAATAATGAGTTTTTCAAAAAAATAAATGGTCTTACTTTTTGGGGCACTGTAGTATATATATAAATAAACAAAACAAACATTTGTCATTTATTTAATTGTGTCACACTACATATTTCATTGTTTCTTTTAACGTATTATCATTTTTAAAAACATTATCGACTTACCAACATTCAAAGTCAGCTATAAAAACAAAATTAAGATTTATTAAATGTTGTAAGTACAAATGATATATATATTTTTTAATTTTATACAAACATCTTAAAATTTACCCATCCGTTTGTTTTCAAAACAAAGCATTAACTTCTTTCTCTTGCGCGCATTTAAAACTTCGATGCATATGCATCTAGTTACCGCGTGACCTTGGGAGAAATGAGCTTCGTGTAATCTGAGTGACCTCGTCTGGTCGGATTTATGAGCGGGAATAAATTTAGCCTAAACTAAAAGCTACTTTCACGAAATTTTAGCAAACGCGGATGAGTCGTTTCCGTTTAAAATAAATAAAAATGACACAGACTGTTAAATAAAAAGAAGTTGTAAAAAATAGCAAATTATATTTCACTAAAGAGATATTTTTTAAAAAAATTTTGAAATTCACAAACGAAAAAATATATAAAATTCTATACATATTTATAAACATATTTTTGTAAGATATTAAACTGTATGATATCTTTTTATTTTGTTATGTGCATGATTAATATTAACTATTGAATATTATTATTATAATATATATATATATTGATATAATATTATATAATAATAAAAATGATATTATATAAACAGTTTGTATTATTCTTGCTTTTATTTTCATTCAAAATTTTAGATTTCAGAATATGCTGTTAATTGTAAAAATTAATAGGCAATGTTACTTTCTACTTTTAAATATTTCTCAAGAATAATCTTTGGTTATTTTCAGTCTACGTGTTTTAATAGAATGATAAATAAATAATGTATGTACAACGGCCATACCATGCTGAATATACCGGTTCTCGTTAGATCACCGAAGTCAAGCATCATTGGGCGCGGTCAGTACTTGGGTGTGTGACCAACTGGGAATACCGCGTGCCGTTTGCATTCACACATTTGGAACCTGAATGGCCGAGTGTCTAGCGCTCGGTGCCACAGGTTTCGGGTTCGAATCCCGGCGGTGCCATGGATGCTTGTAGTGGTTCGGAATCCAGTTTAAGCCGTAGGTCCCGGTCTCCTATGACTGTAAGAGCGTCACGGAGCCAAAGTCACACTTCCACCTACGGGTGCTCCATCACAACAGAAACTGCTTCCTTCCCCTTTAATCATGAGTACGTATGGGCTCGTGGGCTTGGCCAGCCAAGTGGGATAAGAAACAACAACACTTATAATTGTCATCCGATAAATCCTTAAATCGGAAAGCCCCTTTATTGATTTTGTAGAAAGAGGTTCAAATAGGACTTTAATAGACTGAGTGTTGTCCAGGATGCATCATGCGAGGTCTATTAGGCTGCTCCCATATTCTTTATGTTAATGCATATCTTGAAGATTCGCATTAAACTAACGGAAGAACATTATGCCCTATAGATTTATAATATATCTCGGTATATATATATGAGTCTTAGGTTAGGTATCGCTTACCAGATATAAAATTAATTCAGAAATAGAAAATGCACGAACCACTATCTGCTTCGTTAACTTCAACACGAAGCGAATCGCCTTTGCTACTCCACTAATTCATATATCACTGCACGCACAGCCAGCATTTATCATCCATGGCTCAATTTCATGAACATAATATCTCTAATTTCGCAGGAGCTATTGAGGACAACCTGGTTTATGGTAGATGATTTTTCTTCCATCCTAGCAAGGTCGTCGATAGTATACACTTAAAAAACTTAATGTTTGAATTACAATAACAGTTTGCTTCAAATTGAAAGTAACAGAAGAAACTCGTGTGTTATGGGTTTATGGTGTTTCAATAAGCTTAGTGGCCTTATTGGCCCACAATTTAAAGGCCAAATTAATCTGTATTAGATGCAAAATAATCCTAAGCAAATTGTAACTAATATATTACTTCCATTGTGATGTGTTGTGATTTGGAAAAATATCTGGTGTAGTTTGTTAAAATTTAGAAAATATCATCCTTTTCATAGATAAAAACGATAAGAAAAGAAATTATTATTATATGAAATAAGAATTGATACAATACGAAACTTTTAAAACTATTTTTTTTCTTAATCTAATAAGAAACTCAATAATAAGAAGTAACAAAGAGTATTAAATAAATTAAAGCTTTTGTAACCATTTCATTGTTTTGTAGAATACTATTGGATAATGATTGAATTTTCAATACTAAATAAAATTTACATACGTTTTTGTGAAGCAATATTGAAATTCGAACTATTCTAAAGCCTGTCTTTTAAGATGAAGTTCTTTCATAAAAAATTTCATCAAATTCCGCCGTATGAAGACATTTTTAACACTTCCCAAGGACACAATTTTGCTGTGTCGTAAATTTTATTATTGAATTTCATTACGTAAAAACATTGCCCTCAATATATTAAGAAAAGTTTTTTGTTTGTGATAATTTATTCATGAAAGTACAAGTTTTTCTGGTGCGTTAAAATATGCCATGAATATTTTCAATAATTAATATCACATAAACATGACATAAAAATTTGTATTATGTATTATATTTTTAGTTTTTGAAAGTATGTAATAAATTTTTTCAATCACAAATTACATATGTTAAACCTCTTTATGTTTACTGCCTTTATGTAATAAATTATTTGTAAGTCGAAAAATACATAAGCTTATCGAATGCTATTGTTTTCATAACCATTATATGTAAAAAGCAAAAAAAAAATCAAGTAAAATCTTTTTAAATTTTAATAAGCTACATTTTTTTTAAAATGTTAAAAAATAAAATATATATTTGAAGTAAATTTTTTAAATATTAAGATATGAACTATTTTTTTTTGTTCTAATGCGGCTGGCAAACACTTAGACAACTAGGTCTTGGATGCCTTAAGGCACGTGCTGCACAGACATTACTCACTTTGCATTACCAGGGAGCGCGTGTAACTTGAAGATAAGCCAAGTAACAATGTAATAAGTAAGGAGTAACAATGCCCCCGCAACTCTCTACGATCCTATTAGTACAGGAACCTACGGTTTAAAGTGGATTACGAACCACTACAGACATCCATGGCACCGCCGGGACTCGAACTGGAAACCTGTGGTATCGAGAGCCAGAGAGCTAGCCACTCGGGCATTCAAGCCCTGATATGAAACATAATATGATCAAAAATATTGGAATGAATCAGTATGGAATGTATAGGTAATACAACTTCCATGAACGGCTGACAAGAGATGAAAAGAGAACTTTTAAAGGTAACTGCTCCACATTTGCATGTCGTAAGAGGGATAACTGGCAAAAGTCCCAACAAATAACCTGATTATCGATGAAGCCATCATTGAACTATCGATCGAGTCTCCTATTTTCTAAAAACAGTTACTGCAATGTTCGCAGTGTATTCAAATATGCATAAATAAATAGCCATAAGTGTCTGAATCTAATTTTAATTCATGTAGTGAAAATTATATATATATATATATATATATATATATATATAATATAATTAATAATAAAAATAATAATATGATTATGGATTGAAATAAATATTAATTATAAGAATATGGATCATAATAAATAAGTCTAAATGTTTGAAACTATATTTTATTCACTGACTCACAAATTCAAAATTAATATATATCATAATTAATAATAAAAATATATAATATGAATATGAGTTATAATAAATATGAATGACAAAAAATATGATTAATAATTAAATATAAAAGTTTGAAGCAAATCTTCCATCATGTATTCAAAATTAATATGTACTTAATATAATTAACAATAAAAATGAATAATATGAATATGAATTATAATAAATATTAATAACATGAATACCAATAGTAATAAATAAGAATAAATGTTTGAATCAAATATTCCATCACGAATTCAAAGTTAACGTATAATATCATTAACAATAAAAATGATAATATGAATATGAATTATAATAAAATATGAAATATAATAAATAAGTATAATTATCTGACACTAATCTTAATTCATGAATTCATAGTTAATATATAGTATAATTGATAATAAAAGTTGAATTATATATGAACATGAATTATAATAAATATGAATTATATGAATATAAATAATAATAAATTAGTATAAGTGTTTGAAGCAAATCTTTCATCACGAATTCAAAATTGCTAATTTAAATAATTAAAATTACATATAAATGCATTTCAGACATTTTTAAAAAATTGCAATGTTACAGCGGAAAAAAAATATGTTAATATTTTCCCCTTATGAATGGAAAATGTACAATAAATAATGTATCCAAACATCAAAAGCTATTTTTTGTAACGTTACTTTTAAAACTTTCAATAAAAATACAGGTTTTCGAGTGAAATAGAAAGTTTTTATCTTTCTACATAAATGCAAAGATACATAGTAAGATTTCTTAAAAGCACATACAACACAAAAAGTTAACGTCATACTTTTGACTTCATTCGAAAACAATTTCAAGTTTCTCAACAGTGCATCGTGACTTAGCATAGAAACGTTTCAAAATCTCGCTATATAAATAAGAAAACGCTAAGATTTTGGAACACACACAGAAAGTAATATTTATTTGTCTCTCAAATATCAATCATAAATTTCTTGAGATTGCAATGCAATTTTTCAAAGTTTTGCTATTATAAATTACGGCCTATCAAGATTCTTATTTAAAATATTTTATTCTGAAGCAGCCAACAACTGATATTTGGGCTTTTCAAAAGATTGATTGAAGGTTGAAAAGTGTGTACATGTACCATTTTTATCAATAAACCGCACCACGTACTATATATCAAAATTCTGTCAGTCAAGAAGAAGGATTAGAAATGCAATACAGATTTTAGTCAAAGCCATCATCCACATCTGTGATACAACGCGTATGTGTGACACAATACAAAAGTTTAACGCCATGCCTTTGACTTCATTCAAAATCAGTTTCAAGTTTCCTAACAGTACACTGTGATTTCGAATAAAATGTTTTCAAAGTCTTGCTATATAAATAAAAAAAAAACAACATAGATTTATATTTGAATTATATTATTCTGAAGCATAACACAGAAATCTTATAAAGATAGTTGTTAATCTTTCAAATAACAATGGTAAGCTTACAAAGTTTTGCGATAATAAATACGAGCATATAAAGATTCCTATTTAAAATATTTTATTCTGAATCAGGCAACAACTGATATCTTGAGTTTCAAAAGATTGATTGAACTTTGAAAAGTGTACCATTTTTATCAATAAACTAGAACTCGTACTATATATAAAAATTCTGTCAGTAAAGAAACAAGATTAGAAATGCAGTACAACTTTTAGTCCAAACCATCATCCATATCTGCAATACAGTGCGCATGTGTGAGGTTGTTCGAATTTCTTGCATCTGGAATCACCTTTCAACTCCATATGAATCGCAAGAGAAAAATGCGAAAAAGCAACACTATTCTGAATTTTGATCAGCCTTCTTGCTACACAGTCATGTAACGAAGGGGTATTTTGATTTCTCGTCAAAGACATATCAAAAAAGAATTTTTCTTTCTTCACTGGTGAAAAAGATCGCGCCTAGCAATAACATAGGTTGCAACTGAAGTGACAACCTTTCCGCTTTTGGAATGAATGGTTGCCGAAAATGATGAAGAGGCAGATTTTTTTTTTATTTTCTTACTGAAATGGCGAAAATTGATGTTTATCCAATCTTTTTGTCAATCAGAATCCGAAGATAGAAATGGTCTGGGGAAATATTTTCGATGGAGTGTTCTTCATTAAAAAGATATTGGAACTTAAACTGCTGAAGAAGATATGTGATAGGAATTCGACTTTCTTAAGAAAACGACGAAAATATATTTCCATATGTATATTTTGCCTCATACATTTTAATTTTATTACACGAAACATTTAATTCAAAATGTATGAGATAAAGTATTTCAAAACATGCTAACATATCAAAACAAACCTTTAAATTAAAAAAAATACAAGATATGCCAATATATTAGATAATTTAGCTAAAAAAAAACAAAAATGCTCTACCATTTTGCTTTTATTTACTGTCTCAAATTACTTATTTTTATCAACCTTTACCTATATTTTAATAATCATTAAAAACGATAGAAGCGGTATTATGTTTACACCCTATTTATGCAATGACAGATAATATATAATAAAACTTACTAATACCTTGTAAATTTTTAAAAATCATTTGTAACCTTAAATATTTTTTTTAAAATATACAATATGGAAGGACATTTTTTTTAATGTTATGTGTGATCAGGATGTAGATTAGAGGTCCTTGTCTCCTGCAAGAAAGTTAAGCTATAAAAAGTGAAGTTATGAAATAAAAAATAAGCAATTATTTAAAAGAGATTAATCTTCTTGTGCAACGCGAGAAAGTTTCCTTTTAAAATTTTTTATTTAAAATCAAGACTCATTTTTACGTGATTTTATTTATGTGTGTTTTTATTTATATCTGTTGTGTGTACCAATGATAACTTTCTGAAGAAAATGCAATTCCGCAAAGATTTTCCTAAAGTTTTGAGATTATAAATACGAGCATATAAAGATTTCTGTTTAAAATATTTAAAGCTGAAACAACCAACAACTGATATTGCAAATTACAAAAGATTGATTGAAGATTGAAAACTGTTTACATGTACCATATTTAAACTCCGCCACGTACTATATATCAAAATTCTCTTAGTAAAGAAACAGGATTAGAAATGCAGTACAACTTTTAGTCCAAACCATCATCCATATCTGCAATACAGTGCGCATGTGCGAGGGTGTGCGAATTCGGATATCGTGTTGTCAGACATGCAGATATGTATTTCTTGCTTCTGGAATCACCTTTCAACTCCATATGAATCGCGAGAGAAAAATTGCGAAAAAGCAACAGTATTCTGAATTTTGATCGTCCTTCTTGCTACACAGTCATGCAGCAAGGGTTATTTTGATTTCTCGACAGAGACGTATCAAAAAGAGAATTTTTTTTTTATTGGTGAAAAAGATCTCGCCTAGCAGTAACATGGGCTGCAGCAGAAGTGACAACCTTTCCGCTTTTGGAATGAATGGTTGCCGAAAATGATGAAAAGGCAGGTTTTTTTATTATTATTTCCTTACTGAAATGGCGAAAATTGATGTTTATCCAATCTTTTTGTCAATCAGAATCCGAAGATAGAAATGGTCTGGGGAAATATTTTCGATGGAGTGTTCTTCATTAAAAAGGTATTGGAACTCAAGCAGTCGAAGGAGATATGTGATAGGAATTCGACTTTCTTAGAAAACGAAGTTGACAATATATTTTCATATGTATATTTTGTGTCATACATTTTAATTTTATTAAATAAATGTATTAAATCTCAAAATAAGAGGTAAAATCATGTTTGAGATGAAGAATTTTAGAAATTAATCTCAAAATGTAGTAAATAAATAATTTCAAGTCATGTTAATATGTTAAAATCAACCAATAAGTTAAAAAAATTAAAAATATGGAAACAGATTATTTGGATAATAAAAAAGCTTTATAAGGTTGAACCATTTCGCTTTTATTTACTTTTTCAAATTACTTAAATAAAAAATTACGTTTTATATTTATTCATTGAAATGTACTCTCAATATGTAATACTTTAAAAGTTATAATATATAATAATATATTAAATATTATTATGGTATTATCATCAATAATATATTACTTTCTTATCATCAATATGATGATTACACCATATTTATATAATCACAGGTAATATATAATACAATTTACTAAATCCCTTACAATTTTAAATCATTTGCAACCTGAAACATCTTTTAATAAAATATGAAATTTTAAAAAAATTACCTTTTTTTATTATTATGTGTGAACATGATGTTGTCCTAGTTAGAGGTAACTGGCGTCTCCAGAAAAATTAAGCTGTGAAATATAAAATAAATAATTATTTAAATAAAAGATTAATCTCTTCCTGAAGAAAGAGAAAGTTTCATTTTAAAAAATTTTATTTAAAATAAATGCTAATTTTTCCGCGATTTTACTTATGTGTGGTTTTAAAATCGGCAAGAAATATGTTGCTAAATATAACGATTGACTAATACCAAGTTACTTGCTCTGTAGTTCATTTTGAATTATCTGGCTTTCAAATTATGTACTGATTATTGTTTCAATATAATCAAAATAGTGTCTGAAAGTTATTTATAAAAGTTGATTTAACCATCATGTACTAGACTTCTCTATCTGAATTTTGTAGGCCTTTATCTAGTATTTGAACAATTGCTTCTTCATAAATTTCTAGAGTTATTGAATTTTATATTCCTGTCGCTATTGTTTTTGATAATTCTTATGGAGATTCTGCACTTTAGGGTTCCGATTTCGTCAAGCCCCTTTTCTGCTCCAAATTCAATCGCCAAAACCATAATATAGTATTTTGAAACCAATAACAGTTTGCCTCATTTTGAAAGTAACATAATGAACTCGTGTGATATGAATTTTATGGTGTGTTAATAAATTTAGTAAGTTTAATGGTCCACTATATGAAATCCAAATTAATCGGTATTAGATGGATAATAATCCTATAAAAATAGTAACTATTACATCCATTGTGACGTTTTTTAATTTGGAAAAAGATCTAGTGTAGTTTGTTAGTTTAGAAAATATCATCCTTTTCATAGATAAAAACGATAAGAAAAGAAATTATTATTATATGAAATGAGAATTGATACAATACAAAACTTTTAAAACTATTTTTTTTCTTAATCTAATAATAAACTCAATAATAAGAAGCAACAAAGAGTATTAAATGAATTATAGAGCTTGAAACCATTCCATTGTTTTGTAGAGGACTATGGGATAATGATTCAGTTTTTAACAATAGAGAAAATTTGCATACGTTTTTGAGAAGTAATATTGAAATTCGAACTATTCTAAAGCTTGTCTTTTAAGATGAAGTTCTTCCTTAAAATATTTTATCAAATTCCGTGTATGAAAGCATTTTTAATACTCCTGCAAGGACACAAATTTGCTGTGTCGTAAATTTTATTATTGAATTTCATTATATAAAAACATTTTTTCTCAATATATTAAGATAATTTTTTTGTTTATTTTATGATTCCTCCATGGAAGTTCATGTTTTGCAGGTATGTTAAAATGTGCCATGAGTATTTTTCAATAATTAATATCATATACACAAGTCTTATATTAAGTGTTATGTTTTTAATTTTTGAAAGCATATAATAAATTTTTTCCAACCAAATACATATATTAAACATTTTTTTATGTTTACTGCTTTTATCGAATGCCTGGCGTATAACTGCAGCCAGGGCTGGATTTAAATGAAAAGAGGCCCTAGGCTATTTTACTTATGAGGCCCTTTAGCCTCTCGTTTTTTAGTTTGTAAATTATATGAGAGATAATTAAATACATCAGTCATTACTATGATATGTGTTAAATGAAAAATGTTGTGATTGGTGCTAATCTTTACAAAAAATGTGGCACGAATAATAAATAAATAAAAAAAGTCGAGAACACTTATTTGGACATTTATTCTCGGCATCATATATAGTATTTGTAACAATAACTAATCAAACATATAGCCATTGCAATCAGTGAACGTATGAACTATACTTTGGTGCAATCTAGTATTTACAAACGAACAGATCCAATGAGCCGAACGCGTTGATCTTAACCAATAAATTTTTTATGTTTGTTTATTAGTCATATGTGTAGAATTTCTCCTTATTTTTGATTAGGCCATCGGCCTAGTTAGCCTATAGGAAAATCCGGCCCTGACTCCAGCCTTGCCTGCCTGGAAGAAGCAAATGTTCAAATACTATACGAAGCACTGCCAAATTCAGACAAAAAAGTCAAGTATGTGACGGTATAATTAAATTTTATTAGATACTACATTGAGAATATTGATAGAGTAATCGGTTTATATTTTGAAAACCAGACATTTCAAATGACCTTCAGAGCACGTGACTTGATATGAGTCAGCACATATATGAGTGTATCATCACACATTTTTTCCAGTTTTGAAACACTCATAAATAAAATAACGTAAAAATCAGCATTAATTTTAAATAAAAGTTTTTAAAATGAAACATTCTCGAGTTTCACGAAAAGATTAATCTTTTTTAAACAATTGCTTTTTTCAATTTCTTCTATTAGCTTACACTCTCCCTATATATATCTTGTTCAAGTTTTCAATCGTTCATAAAATACTTTTTATTCCTCCACTCAAATTCAAATACATTTTTTTGAACTTGTAGTGGATGACACTTGATGTTAATACAGTTTTTTCAAATATAAATGCAGTAATTAAATTTAATTAATTAATTGAAGTTTTTTTATATTTCAGTTGCATATATCTACCAATAGATGGCGCCAGATAAACTTAAAAAAAATAACGAAAATTATTTATAAACGACTTTTCTGCAATATAGTGAAAAAAGTAGGAATTGACTTAAATTTTTTTTTTTTATATTACTTGTTTTTTCACTTTTTATAGCTTGATTTAATTGGAGACTCCATAGATCTCTAACTAGGACAACATCATGTTCACTCTTGATAAAAAAAAAGTACTTTTAGTAAATTATATTTAAAAAAAATATTTAAGATTACAAATAATTTTTAAAAAAATATAAATGATATATATTTTCTTATATATTACCTGTCATTGTATAAATATGATGTAAACATAAAATCGCGATTCTATCGTTATTTAATGATAATTACATCATAACGATAATAAGACAGTAATATATTATTGATGATAATGTATAATATATTATTATCTTTGAAGAATTACATATTTACAGCACTTTTCCATAGATAAAAATAAAGCGTATTTTTTTTATTGAAATAATTTGAAAAAAGTAAATAAAAGGGAAATAGTAAAGCCTTATAAAGTTTTTTATTATTTAAATAATCTAATATATTTCCATATTTTTTTTT
Source organism: Caerostris darwini (assembly GCA_021605075.1). NCBI lineage: Eukaryota > Metazoa > Arthropoda > Arachnida > Araneae > Araneidae > Caerostris > Caerostris darwini. Next base: position 165,453 of record BPLQ01009016.1, read on the forward strand.
CGAACTTAATATATTAATATCATTTGAAATTTTTATCTTATACATTTTGAAATTAAATATTTCATTTAATAAAATTAAAATGAATGAGATAAAATAAACGTATGAAAATATATTTTCAACATCGTTTTTGTAAGGAAGTCCAATTCCTATCACATATCTTCTTCGACAGTTTGAGTTCCAATATCTTTTTAATGAAGAACACTCCATCGAAAATATTTCCCCAGACCATTTCTATTTTCGGATTCTGATTGACAAAAAGATTGGATAAACATCAATTTTCGCCATTTCAGTAAGAAAATAATAATAAAAAAAAAATCTTGCCTCTTCATCATTTTCGGTAACCATTTATTCCAAAAGTGGAAAGGTTGTCACTTCTGTTGCAACCCATGTTACTGCTAGGCTAGATCTTTTTCACCAATGAAGAAAGAAAGAATCGTTTTTTTTATATGTCTTTGACGAGAAATCAAAATACCCTTGCTGCATGACTGTGTAGCAAGATGGCTGATCAAAATTCAGAATAGTGTTGCTTTTTGGCATGTTTCTCTCGCGATTCATATGGAGTTGAAAGGTGATTCCAGAAGCAAGGAATACATATCTGCATGTCTGATATCAGAATTCGAACACCCTCACACATGATGGTTTGGACTAAAATATGTACTGCATTTATAATCCTGTTTCTTTACTGACAGAATTCTGATAAGCAGTACGTGGTGTAGTTTTTTGATAAAAATGGCACATTTCAACCTTCAATCAATCTTTTGAAACTCCAGATATCAGTTGCTGGTTGTTTCAGATTATAATATTTTAAATAGGATTCTGTATATGCCCTTATTTATAAGAAGTGGCAATTACCTTTGGAGTATTATTATTACCTATGATGTATTACTTATTTACAGCATTTTTTCATAAATAAAAATAAAGCATATTTTTTTATTGAAATAATTTGAAAAAGTAAATAAAAGGGAAATGGTAAAACCTTATAAAATGTTTTATTATTTAAGTAATCTAATGTATTTCCATATTTTTTTTTTGTTCTTAGAACATGATATATTAACATGATTTGAAATTGTTTATCTTATACATTTTGAGATTAAATATTTAATTTAATAAAATTAAAATGAATGAGATAAAATAAACGTATGAAAATATATTTTCAACATCGTTTTTGTAAGGAAGTCCAATTCCTATCACATATCTTCTTCGACAGTTTGAGTTCCAATATCTTTTTAATGAAGAACACTCCATCGAAAATATTTCCCCAGACCATTTCTATCTCCAGATTCTGATTGACAAAAAGTTTGGATAAACATCAATTTTCGCCATTTCAGTAAGAAGATAATAATAAAAAAAAACTGCCTCTTCATCATTTTCGGCAACCATTCATTCCAAAAGCGGAAAGGTTGTCACTTCAATTGCAAACCATGTTACTGCTAGACGAGATCTTTTCACTAATAAAAAAAAATTCTCTTTTTGACACGTCTCTGACAAGAAATCAAAATAGCCCTTGCTGCATGACTGAGTAGCAAGATGGCTGATCCAAAATTCAGAATAGTGTTAATTTTTCGCATGTTTCTCTCGCGATTCATATGGAGTTGAAAGGTGATTCCAGAAGCAAGGAATACATATCTGCATGTCTGACAGCATGATATCAGAATTCGAACACCCTCACACATGCGCTCTGTATTGCAGATATGGATGATGGTTTGGACTAAAATCTGAACTGCATTTCTAATCCTGTTTCTTTACTGACAGAATTTTGATGTATAGTACGTGGTGCAGTTTATTAATAAAAATTGCACATGTTCACACTTTTCAACCTTCAATCAATCTTTTGAAACTCCAGATATCAGTTGTTGGTTGTTTCAGATTAAAATATTTTAAATAGGAATCTGTAAATGCCCTTATTTATAAGAAATGACAATTACCTTTGAAGTATTATTATTACCTTTATGTATTACATATTTACAGATTACTTTTGATAAATAAAAATAAATCGTTTTTTTTATTGAAATAATTTGAAAAAGTAAATAAAAGGGATTGGTAAAGCCTTATAAAGTTTTTTATTATTTAAATAATCTATTATATTTTCCATATTTTTTTATTTTTTGAACGGAGTTGATTTTGAAATATTAAAATGATTTGAAATTGTTTATTTATACATTTTGAGATTAAATATTTCATTTAATAAAATTAAAATGTATGAGATAAAATAAACATATGAAAGTACATTTTCAACGTATTTTTCTAAGAAAGACGAATCATATCTTCTTCGACAGTTTGAGTTCCAATATCCTTTTAATGAAGAACACTGCATCGAAAATATTTCCCCAGACCATTTCTATCTTCACATTCTGATTGACAAAAAGATTGGATAAACATTAATTTTCGCCATTTCAGTAAGAAAATAATAATAAAAAGAATCTGCCTCTTCATCATTTTCGGCAGCCATTCATTCCAAAAGCGGAAAGGTTGTCACTTCAATTGCAACCCATGTTACTGCTAGGCGAGATCTTTTTCACCAATAAAAAAAATTTCCTTTTTTGATACGTCTCTGTCGAGAAATCAAAATAACCCTTGCTGCATGATTGTGTAGCAAGAAGGCTGATCAAAATTCAGAATAGTGTTGCTTTTTCGCATGTTTCTCTCGCTATTTATATGGAGTTAAAAGGTGATTCCAGAAGCAAGAAATACATATCTGCATGTCCGACAACATGATATCGGAATTCAAACACATTCACACATGCGGATTGTATTGCAGATATGGATGATGGTTTGGACTAAAATCTGTACTGCATTTCTAATCCTGTTTCTTTACTGACAGAATTTTGATATATAGTACGCGGTGCAATTTATTGATAAAAATGGCGCATGTATATACTTTTCAACCTTCAATTAATCTTTTCAAACTCCAGATATCTAGATATAGTTGCTGGTTGCTTCAGATTAAAATGCTTTAAATAAGAATCTGTATATGCCCTTATTTATAAGAAATGACAATTACCTTTGAAGTATTATTATTACTTTTGAAGTATTATATATTTACAGCACTTTTTCTTAAATAAAAATAAAGCGTATTTTTTTATTGAAATAATTTGAAAAATTAAATAAAAGGGAAATATTTAAAGCCTTATAAAGTTTTTTTATTATTTAAATAATCTAATATATTTCCATATTTTGTTTTTGTTTTTCGAACTTGATATATTAGTATCATTTGAAATTCTTTATCTTATACATTTTGAGATTAAATATTTCATTTAATAAAAATAAAATGTATGAGATAAAATAAACGTATGAAAACATATTGTCAACATCGTGTTCGTAAGGAAGTCTAATTCCTATCACATATCTTCTTCGACAGTTTGAGTTCCAATATCTTTTTAATGAAAAACACTCCATCGAAAATATTTCCCCAGACCATTTCTATCTTCGGATTCTGACTGACAAAAAGATTAGATAAACATCATTTTTCGCCATTTCAGTAAGAAAATAATAATAAAAAAAACTGCCTCTTCATCATTTTCGGCAACCATTTATTCCAAAAGCGGAAAGGTTGTCACTTCAATTGCAGCCCATGTCACTGCTAGGCGAGATCTTTTTTACCAATAGAAAAAATTCGTTTTTTGATATGTTCTCTGACAAGAAATCAAAATAACCCTTGGTGCATGACTGTGTAACAAGAAGGCTGATCAAAATTCAGAATATATGTTGCTTTCTCGCGTTTCTCTCGCGATTCATATGGAGTTGAAAGGTGTTTCCAGAAGAAAGAAATACACATCTACATATCTGACAACATGACATCAGAATTCGGACACCCTCACTATAGTTGCAGATATGGATGATGGTTTGGACTAAAATCTGTACTGCATTTCTAATCATGTTTCTTTATTGACAGAATTTTGATGTATAATACGTGGTGCAGTTTATTGATAAAAATGGCAAATGTACACACTTTTCAACCTTCAATCAATCTCGTTGCTGCATGGCATTCAATCTTCAGAAACTTACTATTCCTATTTGAGAGACAACAATGGTTATAAAATTTGTGTGTGTGTTTAGAATAATATAAATCAGATATAAATATGAGTTTTTTTTTTTTTTTATTTATGTAATAATATTTTGAAATGTTTCGATGCCAAATCAAAATGTACTGTTAGGAAGCTTGAAACTGATTTTGAATGAAGTCAAAGGTTTGGAGTTAAACTTTTGTGTTGTATCACACATGCACTCATTGTATTACATATATGAATGATGGTTTGGACTAGAAGTTGTACTGCATTTCTAACCCTGTTTCTTTACTGACAGAATTTTGATATATAGTACGTGGTGCAGTTTATTGATAAAAATGGCCCATGTACACACTTTTCAACCTTCAATCAATTTTTTGAAACTCCAGGTATTAGTTGCTGGTTGTTTCAGATTAAAATATTTTAAATAGGAATCTGTATATGCTCTTATTTATAATCGTAAAACTTTGGAAAATGGCATGGCAACCTTAAGAAATTTACCATTGATATTTCTATATCAAATAATTATCTTTATAACATCTCGTGTGTGTTTCAGAATAATATAATTCATATATAATTCTTTGAGTTTTTTTTTTTTATTTATATAGTAAGAATTTGAAAAGATTCTATGTCAAATCACATTGTACTGTTAGAAACTTGAAACTGCTATTGAATGAAGTTAAAGGTAAGGTTAGCATTATTAATCTATTTTAGGATTTTGATTTTAAACAAATGTATATTTTCTAATATAAAAACATACATATTTATTACAAGAGCATTTAAAGCTAAAACAATAAATATAAATTTAGTGTTTTAATCTACGTATGCTATGCTTTTAAATTAGAAATGAAAACTGTTTTTGACTCAAAAACTAAAATATTTTAATAGTACTAATTATTAAATAAAATATGAGAAAGATATGGGATGGGGAAAGATAGTGACTATTTCTTATTGAATAAGTTATAAAAATAGGAAAATATTGTTCCATTTCCTATTTTATAGCAGAAATATTTGATTAATCAGTTCTGTCACATAAACATACTGCATTCCTTAAATTTAAATAAAATTATAAAAATACGAAGTGAAATCGAATAAAAACGAACATTAGCGGAATTCTGTACGCCTTTTTTAATTTGCAACACAAAAAAATTAAGAGATTGAAAATTTTTGTGTAAAAAAAAATATCTGGTAGCAACTTCACTTTGTTAATAGTGTCTTCCATCGTAAAATCTTTCCATTAATTTAACCTTCCTCAAAAAAATGATATATTGATAAGGTGTTACGTTCAGCTGAACCTTCTTTCGAAAAAAAAAAATCCTTTTCTCTATTCACATCTTTTGTTTCCATTTCGATCATTAATGTTCTTTTGTTCGAATATAAATGTATCACTTTCCCGCTTCTGGTTGTGATATGGCTCAATAATTCATCGGGGTAAGAGAGTCTCCAATTCCTGTCTCCAAAGAAAACAAGTTTTGAAGAACAATAATCGAAAAAATGGCGAATAAGTCTCTCCAGTTTTGAAGTTAGTGACCCAGTTTGGAAAGAGAGAGAGGCCATTGTGTTGGAGGGGAAAACGGTGAAGTAAAAATAATCTTTTTTTCTCTGGGACTGACTGTCCCGGATAAGTTGAGATACAAAGTCATTTTCGGGTTTTCGTTTTGTTTCTTTTGAGGAAATTTGATGGGTAAAGCTTGGTCAGCAATTCGAAGTTATTTCCCTGAGGTGGAGAGATAAAGAACCGTTTTCAATATGGGGAATTGTTCCTTCGAAATTGTTTTAAGTATGTTATATTGATACATATCCAAAATTGAATGAATTTGGTGATATTTTCATGTTTAGTAGAACGTGATTCCCAATTTAATGTATTGGTTTCTTTTAAGATAGTTGTTGAGGTATGTTTTGGTCTGAAGGACTTCTAGGGAAACTCAGTTTGAAACAGAGTTATTTAAACCAGTTATGCCTAGTAAGATGATGATGAAAGCCATTTATGCTTAAATAAACCTATGTGTTTGAAAGTTTACTAGTGGATTTATAGTGGAATTGGTGTGGATTGGGTGTGGTTTATCAAGCCCATGTGATTAATATGACCATACCCAGTTTTGAACTAGACTGTTCTGTTTTCAGATATCTTATCTTGGCCCAAAATAAAGTTTTGGAAACCAAAGATGTCTCATTTACAGAGACATTTTTGAGATGCTTGAGGAAGATCAACTTCCGATAATAATTTTATTTCCAGAAAGACTAAAAATAAAGAAAATGGTAGATTGTAGCACCTAATAATACATGGCATGTGTAATAAGCATCACATATGTGTAAGTTAATCAGAAGTCTGCAAGCAAATTCGTAATTGCAAGAAAGTGTCTTGGTGCATTTGGTGATATTTAGCAGAACGCGATTCACATTTTAATCTATCCGTTTTCTTTTAAAATAATCTTTGAGGTCATTGATGCACAAAAAAAATCTACTTGTCTGAAAATTTAAGAATAGGTGGAGAATGTGTAGAGCATCAGACCTATTTGATGAATAGGATTATACCCATTGGCATAACAATAGAGTCGCAAGAAGGGCAAATTGCCACGGGCCCGACTCGAGCACAGAGGCTATAAATAAAGGTTATGGGTAAAGAAAAGTGCTATGAGTAAAGAACACAGTTTGAAAGCTAGTAAGTGCGAAATTAAAATTATGGTGTTTAGGTGATTGATGCGCAAAATAAATCTATGTGTCTGACAGTTTTCTAGTGGATTTATGAATACTTGGGTTACGTGTGGGGCATCACGTCTATGGAATAAATAGGACTATATTCACTGGCGTAACAATAAAGTCGCAAGATGGGCAAATTGACAAGGGTAGGCCTGAGGAGACAGTATATGAATAAAGGAAACACCTGACGTTTATCACAAAGTAAAGTAAAATTCATTAATACTCTATTTTATAATCTTAAGTTACTAAAATGTTTAATTAAATTATTATTAATTTTATTAATTAATTAAACTATTTTAATTTTTAGCTTTAAAAAGTTTATATTTTCTAATTTAATAGCATAAGTATATAAAAACAATAAAGTATACAATATAGTGCACCTATAAAATGCTGGCAACTGGCGTACCGTTGCGACATGGAATAACCAACAGGGGTAAATACCAATTTAAACCTCCCTCATCTTAATTCATAAATAACAAGTTGGCATTTTAAATGGCTGCTTAAATTTTGTTAGTAGGATAAAAGATAAATGTTTCTAAAAATTCAAATTAAGTAGGTACTCAAAAAAGAAAAAAACTATTTATAAAAAAGTAAGATAAAAAATAAAAAGAATTTAAAAGTTAAGTTTTAAATTCGGTACAATTAGGGACCAGTTGTCGGTGCCGTGTACTGTTACAAAAACGTAAACAAACCCACCACCCCTTTGCTTACGAGATCACTGATTGGAAATTATGCATGAACGGTGAGAGCCAATAGGAGCATCTGAAAGGTAAATGGTTAATACAATATACAAAAATCCCCACAAAAAAAAAAGGCCGATCACAGAACCGTGATTTTTTATTTTTCATTTTATAATTTTTATTTGGTTTTCAAATTTTATACTTTTTGTTTGATTTTCGATTTTATAATTTTAATTTTTATTTTTATAATTTTTATTCTAATCCTTTTATTTCCTAACCAAAAAAGGGGTAAAAAAGCGTACGAAAAATAAAATAAAAACCTAACTTAGTTACTAGTTGGAAAGTCATATGAATAAAGTTAAAGCACAACGTAGCAGTAAAAAGGGATAGAAAAGGAACAGGATTCTGATCTGAACCCTCAACCTCGCGGTCAAAGATCCGAATCTTTACCCCTGCGCCAGTTCTTTTAAATTAATGGAATCAATTAGTTTTTAAGCCAAATTAAATCGTCAGATACGCATTGAGATAAATTCTCAATGAGCAAGGCTCACCCCATTACCTGAACTCGCTTGCGCTTGTTCAGAATAACAGCCATGGTGCTTCTTAAGTTTAGGAAAGCACTCATAGGAGACGTCGTAGACTGCCCTTGGTCTTTATTCTGAGCTTTTCACACCAGGGTGGTAAGTTGGCAGACGACGGACCTATAAAATGCTTTTAAATTAGAAAATATATATATTTTTTAAATCGAAAACTAAAATAATTTAATAGAACTAATTACTAAATAAAATAAGAAAATGATAGGTGAGGCAGTAAGCATAGTGATAGTATGACACTAATTCTTATTGAATAAATTATAAAAAAAACTATTTCCATTCATATTTTATAGTAAAAATATTTGATTAGCCAGCTCTGTCACATAAACATACTGCATTCCTTAAATTTAAATAAAATTATAAAAAACGAAGTAAGCTCGAATAAAAACGAGCATTAGCTGAATTCTGTCCGTCTTTTTTAATTCGCAAACAGAAAAATAAAGAAATAGGGGGAAAATTGAAAAAAATTGTGAAAAAAGGATATCTGGTCGCTATTTCACTTTGTCAAAGTATCTTCCATCGAAATCCTTTCCATTAAAATATCCTTCCTTAAAAAAATGATATATTGATAAGCTATTACTTTCAGCAGTGCCTTCTTTCCAAAGGACAAAAAAAATCGTTTTCACTATTCACAACTCTTGTTTCCATTTCGATCATTAATGTTCTTTTGTTCGAAAATAAATGTATCACTTTCGTACTTCTGGTTGTGACATGGCGCAATAATTCATCGGGGTATCAGAGTTTTCAATTCCTGTCACCAAAGAAAACAAGTTTGGAAGAACAATAATCGAAAAAATGGCGAATAAGTCTCACCACTCTTTGAAGTTGGTGACCCAGTTTGGAAAGACAGAGAGACCATTGTATTGGAGGGTAAAATGGTGAAGTAAAAATAATCTTTTTTTCTGGGTCTGACTGTCATGGATGAGTGGAGATACAAAGTCCTTTTCGTGTTTTCGATTTGTTTCTTTTGTGGAAATTTGATGGTTAAAGCTTGGTCAGCGATTCGAAATGATTTCCCTGGGGAGGAGAGATAAAGATACCATTTTCAATATGTTGGAATGGTTCCTTCTAAATTTTTATATGTATGTTATATTGATACATTTTCAAAATGGGATGCATTTGGTGATGTTTAGTAGAACGTGATTCACAATTTAATCTATTCTTTTTCTTTTAAAATAATCGTTAAAGTATGCATTGATCTGATACGCATATATTGATCTGATTGTATTGTATTGATATGATAGGTTTATATTGATCTGATTGTATTGTATTGTATTGTATTGATCTGATAGGCTTATATTGATCTGATAGGCTTATATTGATCTGATTGTATTGTATTGTATTGATCTGATAGGCGTATTTTGATCTAATTGTATTGTATTGTTCTGATGGTCGTCTGGGGAAACTCAGTTTAAAACCTAGTAAGTGAGCCAAACCAAAATTATACTGTGTATGTCATTGATGCGTGAAATAAATCTATATGTTTGAAAGTTTTCTGGTGCATTCATGAATAGATGTATTGTATATGGGGAATCAGGCGTATGAAATAAATAGGACGTTGCCAATTGGTGTAACAATAGAGTGGCAAAACTTAAAAATTCCCATGTATCCCGGCCCGAGTAGAGTGGTTATGAGTACAAGAAAGGCCTTACATTATTGCAAAAATTATAAATTAAAAAAATTTATATAAATATTTTGAAGGTATTAATTATTGTTAAAAAGTATATCACATCTGATAGTAATAATAATTGGCATAGGGACTTCTCCGACTTCTGGTTCGTGGAAAGGTACAAAATTAATTACTTATGCTTTTAGCTAAGAAAATATACAATTTCTTTTAATTCAAAAACTAAAATATATTAATAATGTTAATTATTAAACAAAATATGAGAAAGATAGGGGATGAGTTTGGATAGTGAAAATAGGACACTAATTTTTGTATAAATTATTTTTTTTATTTCCAAAGGCAAGAAAAAATGCAAACAAATAGGAAAAAATTATTCCCAATCCTATTTTATTGCAGAAATGTTCGATTAACCTGTTCTGCCACGTAAAGATAATTCATTCCTTAAATTTAAATAAAATTATAGAAGCCAAAGTTAAATAATAAAAACGAACATTAGTTGAATTCTGTTTGCCTTTTTTTTAATTCGCAAACTCAAAAATAAAGCAAAATTTGAAAGATTAAAAAAAATTGTGAAAAAAAAAATATCTGGTTGCAACATCACTTTGTCAAACTATCTTTCATCGAAAACCTTTCTACTGATCTAACCTTCTTTAAAAAATGATACATTGATAGGGTGTTACTTTCAGCAGAACATTCGTTTCGAATAGAAAAAAAAATCGTTTTCACTATTCACATCTCTTGTTTCCATTTCGATCATTAATGTTCTTTTGCTCGAAAATAAGTGTATCACTTTCTTACTTCACGTTGTGACATGTCGCAATAATTCATCGGGGTAAGAGAGTTTCCAGTTTCTGTCACCAAAGAAAGCAAGTTTGGAAGAACAATAATCGAAAAAACGGCGAATAAGTCTCTCCAGTTTTGAAGTTAGTGACCCAGTTTGGAAAGAGAGAGAGTCCATTGTGTTAGAAGGGAAAATGGTGAAGTAAAAATAATACTCTGGGACTGACTGTCGTGGATGAGTTGAGATACAAAGTCCTTTTCGTGTTTTCGTTTTGCTTCTTTTGTGGAAATTTGATGGGTAAAGCTTGGTCAGCGAATCGATGTTATTTCCCCGAGGAGGAGAGGTAAAGGAACAATTTAAATGTATGTAGAATTGTTCCTCTGAAATTTTTATATGTTATATGGATACATTTGCAAAATTGAATGCATTTGGTGATATTTCCATGTATAGTAGAACGTGATCCACTATTTAATCTATTTTTTTCTTTTAAAATAATCTTTGAAAGGTGTATTGATCTGATGGGCTTCTGGTAAAATTTAGTTTGAAATCTAGTAAGTGAGCCAAACCAAAATTATTATGTTTCAACTATTGATGCGCGAAATAAATCTATGTGTCTGAAAGGTTTCTGGTGGATTTATGAATAGGTAGATTGGCCTATTTGGCCTAGATAAACAGGCCCATACCTACTGGAGTATTAATAGAGTCACAAGATGGGCAATTTGTCACGGGCCCCGGCCCGAGCAGAGAGGCTATGAGTAAAGGTTGTGAGTAAAGAATAAGGCTATGAGTAAGGAACACATTTTGAAACTTAGTAAGTGAGCCGAACCTAAATTAACGGGTGAAATCATTGATGAGCGAAATAAATCTATGTGTCTGAAAATTTTCTGGTGGATTTATGAATAGGTAGATTGTGTATGGGGCATCAGGCCTATGGAATGAATAGTACCACACCTACTGGCGTAACAATACAGAAGAAAGATATTAGCACTCAAAATGCTAATATCTATTATGAAGAAAGAGAATTCCAATCACATATGACGATATGTTATAGGAATGTGACTTTCTTAGAAAACGAAGTTGAAAATATATATTTGGTGTCATACATTTTAATATGTATATTTTACATTTCATATGTATATTTGGTGTCATACATTTTAATTTTATTAAATAAAATATTAAATTTCAGAATGGGTGGGAAAAAGAATTTCAAATCATGTTAATATATTAAAATCAACCAATAAGTTCAAAGAATTAAAAATAAGGAAAGAGATTATTTAGATAAAAAATCTTTATAAGGCTCAACTATTTCGATTTTATTTACATTTTCAAATTACTTAAATAAAATATTACGTTTTATATTTTTTATGTATTACATATTGTGCTGTCAATATGCAATATATTAAAAGTAATAATATATTATTATCATATTATCAGCAATATTATATTCCTTTCTTATTTTCATTATCATGTATTCATCATTTAATAATGCTTTGATAGAAGTGCAATTATATTAAGTGTTATATTTTTAATTTTTGAAAGCATGTAATAAAATGTTTCCAACAAAATACATATATTAAACATTTTTTTATGTTTACTGCTTTTATCGAATGCCTGTCGATAACTACAGCCTTACCTGCCTGGAAGAAGCAAATGTTCAAATACTATACGAAGCACGGCCAAATTTGACTTATTTGTAAAGTCTATTGATTAAACAAAAGGTAAAGAGCAAAAAAGATGCTATATAATTAATAAAAATTGCGATTTTTACTCCCTGGAGAAAATTTCAAAAAAGAACCTATTTGCAAAAAACAGTATAACATGGTTAGTATGATGGTTAATATGGAGTATGTCTCCCGGATGATGCAATACAGGCCTTACAACGCCAAGGCATGCTGAGTATAAAATTATCAATCTGATCTTAGACGCCGCAGGAGTGCCACTGGCCTTCCCGAATTAACGGGATTTCAGTGTTGGTTGCACAACTACGGAAAGGGAGGATTGATAAACCACTCTGGGTATCGCAAGCAACCCTTTGGCTGAGTTCACTGTTATTAATCAGTGATAATCGCTAGGTCCGTTCCGCTTTGAGAGTTGTCTGGTGCATATCAACACGTCAGAACGGCTCTCAATCGTGAGGAGTTCTAGGAACTCTTGCTTTAGGCCTGTTTGAGTGATTCCTGGCGAATAGCACACATTTTATGGCCATCGGCAGCAATCACTCTACTAAAACTACTTATAGAAATCTATCATTAAATTATAGAAAATCAAAACAAAAATTAGACAACTAAGAGAAAGATTACTGATATTTACATATGTACAATAAAATTGTTAACACAATTATTTAAAGGAAATGGCTGTGTATGGTAATTAGTATTACACAAGCTGTTAGGGGATATAGATACAATAATAGATTAAGAACATGCTTTTTGTTTCTATTGTGTAATGTAGTCTATATTATGGGTTACAAAGTCCATTACTTTAATAATTTTTTCCTTTATTGTTTTGGAGAATGCTGCATTTTGTGCCCAGGTTGCATATGTATCTGGATTTGGTTGCAGAACGTGATTTGAGTCTGTTAAAGAGCAGGAGAAGAGATAGTGTTCCGGCGTGCCAGTTTCACCACAAATGCAGTTGTCCGTACCTTTAATATTGAACCTGTATAAGAACGCGGGGAAGGGACCATGTCCCGTTACAAAGTAGTTTAGATATGTATTTATGGACATCTTCGTTGACACTGTTGGAAGAAATTGATGGGTTCTTCTTCCTGTAAGCTGAGTGTCCCACTCTTCTTGCCAGATCTTGAGGCTATTCAATTTTAGTTCTCTTTTCAGTAGGCTTGTTGGGCCTTTTAATTGGGATTGATGTATTGTTTGCTTTGTCGCTTCTTTGGCAAGAAAGTAGGCACGTTCGTTACCCTTGTTGCCGACATGTGCTTTGATCCACAATAGGCTGATTGATTTGTTTCAATCTGATCTTGGGGAATATTACACCACTCATCAAGCAAAGCCTTCCGAAGTTCCGGTTGACAGGTGAGAGGGGGTTGACGGGCTGCAATTCGTCGGCCAAGCATATCCCAAACATGCTCTATTGGATTCAAGTCCGGTGAGTATGCTGGCCAATCCATACGGCTGATATCCTCCAATTGAAAGCATTCGTTTACAATGTTTGCACGATGAGGACGGGCGTTGTCATCCATAGACATAAATTCAGCACCCATGGCGCTCCGAAACAAACATACATGTTGTTCCAGAATGACATCCCAATAGATGTGGCCTGTTATCGTTACACTCTGAAAATGCAGGTCAATCTGGAACCAAGAATAATTCCTTTCCAAACGAGCCATCCTGCACCATGGTAACGGTGTCGTTCAATGGTGTTCTCTTGGTGGTAACGGGTACCTGGCGCTCTCCATAGGAAAGTCCGACGAGAATCAGACTGCAAACTAAACCTGGACTCGTCGGAAAACATCACACTAGACCACTGTTGTTTTGTCCACAATGCATGCTCTCTACTCCAGGTTAATCGCAGGCGACAGTGAGTTGGGATAAGTGGAACACATCTGACAGGCCTACGAGCATATAGACCCTTGTGCCCTAAGCGTCTGTACACGGTCTGCCTTGAAACTGTCGTACTGGTAGCTGAAGAGAGCTGACGAGACAGGTCTGATGCTATGCTCCGTCTTTCTTTTGTCAGTAACTTCTAAATACCGGTCCTCATTCAGCGTTGTAACTCGGGGGCGACCTGTGCTGGAACATCTACTCACATTACCACCATCTTGGAATCGTTACAAAAGCTGGGAGATGGCCCTCTGGGCGACTCCAAGTTCGTCAGATACTTCCATCTGGATACGTCCACATTCCAGTCGTCCGATAATTCTACCACGTAAAAAATCATCCAAATGCTTCCTTTGTGCCATAACTATGCGGTTATTGCACTGAAAGGCTTTTAAAGCGCTTGTGAATAATTTTACTTCTTTGCCACCATTCCTTATATACCCCTCTCTTACACTCTCGTCATTGTGACGTACAATCCGCGCCATCTGGTGGTTTCCTGTAATTTGCATACTCTTCTTCAAGATGTGTGAGATAATTCTACAGGTGAAATTTTTATTTTAGAGTTCAATTTCTGTGTGATTCTGAATTATAATTAATTTATGGACACGAGTGTATTAACTTGATTTGAAATACTTTATCTCATACATTTTGATATTAAATATTTCATTTAATAAAATTAAAATCTATGAGAAAAATATACACATGAAAGTATATTTTCGTCGTTTTTTTCTAAGAAAGACGAATTTCTATCACATATCTTCTTCGACAGTTCGAGTTCCAATATCTTTTTAATGAAGAACACTCCATCGAAAATATTTCCCCAGACCATTTCTATCTTCGGATTCTGATTGACAAAAAGATTGGATAAACATCAATTTTCGCCATTTCAGTAAGGAAATAATAATAAAAAAGAAACTGCCTCTTCATCATTTTCGGCAACCATTCATTCCAAAAGCGGAAACGTTGTCATTTCTGTTGCACCCTATGTTACTGCTAGGCGAGATTTTTTCACCAATAAAAAAAATTCTCTTTTGATGCCTGTGACGAGAAATCAAAATAACCCTTGCTGCATGACTGTGTAGCAAGAAGGCTGATCAAAATTCAGAATAGTGTTGCTTTTTCGCATGTTTCTCTCGCGATTCATATGGAGTTGAAAGGTGATTCCAGAAGCAAGGAATACACATCTGCATGTCTGACAACATGATAGAATTCGAACTCCCTCACGCATGCGCACTGTATTGCAGATGTGGATGATGGTTTGGACCTAAATCTGTACTGCATTTATAATCCTGTTTCTTTACTGACAGTATTTTGATATATAGTACGTGGTGCAGTTTATTGATAAAAATGGTGTATGTACACACTTTTCAACCTTCAATCAATCTTTTGAAACTCCAGATATCAGTTGTTGGTTGTTTCAGATTAAAATATTTTAAAAAGGAATCTGTATATGCCCTTATTTATAAGAAGCGACAATTACCTTTGAAGTATTATTATTACCTTTAAGTATTACATATTTACAGAACTTTTTGATAAATAACAATAAAGTGTATTTTTTTATTGAAATAATTTGAAAAAGTAAATTAAAGAGAAATGGTAAAGCCTTATAAAGTTTATTATTATAGAAATAATCTTATAAATTTCCAAATTTCTTTTTGTTTGTTTTTTGAACTTGATATATTAAAATCATTTGAAATTGTTTATCTTATACATTTTGAGATTAACTATTTCATTTAATAAAATTAAAATGCATGAGATAAAATAAACGTATGAAAATATATTTCCAACGTAGTTTTCTTAAGAAAGTCCAATTCGTATCGCATATCTTCTTCGACAGTTCTGACGTTTCACGTGGAGAAGAATCTGCTTTAGATAATTACTTATTTTTCATTTCATAGCTTCACTTTTAAACGTGCCACGGGCCTCTAACTAGGACAAGTAACCTAGGCAAGGACACCTCTAACTATCATGTTCACAATTCGTAATAAAAAGGTAGTTTTTAATATTTTATATTTCAAAAAAATATTTAAGTCACAAATGACTTAACAAATCTAGGGATAGTAAATTTTATTACGTGTTACCTGACATTGTATAAATATTATTCGCATTAAAATTATTTATTAACATCATGATTATCATGATGAATAATCATGATTATAAGAAAGTAATAAATTATTGATGATAATAAGAGTAAAAATATATTATATATTATTATTATATATAATACATTATTAATCGGTAATATATCATTATATATGATTACCTTTAAAGTATTCCATATTTAAAGTTCTTTTCTATTAATAGAAATAAAACGTACTATTTAATTAACGTAATTTGAAAATATATAAAAGTGTAAAGGTAGAGTTTTATAAAGTTTTTATTATCTAAATAATCTAATGTATTTCCATGTTTTTTTTTTTTTAAAGTACTGATTGATTTTTATATGATAACATGATTTAAAATTCTTCATCTCAAAAATAATTTTACCTCATATTTTGAGATTTAATACATTTATTTGAATAAAAAAATGTATGAGACAAAATAAACATATGAATACATATTTTCACCACAGATTTCAAAGAAAATCGTATTCCTATCACGTATGTTCTTCGACAGTTTGAGTTCCAATATCTTTTTAATGAAGAACACTCCATCGAAAATATTTCCCCAGACCATTTCTATCTTCACATTTTGATTGACAAAAAGATTGGATAAACATCAATTTTCGCCATTTCAGTAAGAAAATAATAATAAAAAAGAATCTGCCTCTTCATCATTTTCGGCAACCATTCATTCCAAAAGCGGAAAGGTTGTCACTTCAATTGCAACCCATGTTACTGCTAGGCGAGATTTTTTAACCAATAGAAAAAATTCGTTTTTTGATATGTTCTCTGACAAGAAATCAAAATAACCCTTGCTGCATGACTGTGTAGCAAGAAGGCTGATCAAAATTCAGAATATATGTTGCTTTCTCGCGTTTCTCTCGCGATTCATATGGAGTTGAAAGGTGTTTCCAGAAGAAAGAAATACACATCTACATATCTGACAACATGACATCAGAATTCGGACACCCTCATACATGCGCACTGTAGTTGCAGATATGGATGATGGTTTGGACTAAAATCTGTACTGCATTTCTAATCGTTTCTTTACTGACAGAATTTTGATATATAGTACGTGGTGCAGTTTATTGATAAAAATGGCACATGTACACACTTTTCAACCTTCAATCAATCTCGTTGCTGCATGGCATTCAGTCTTCAGAAACTTACCTTTCTTATTTGAGAGACAACAATGTTTATAAAATTTGTGTGTGTGTTTCAGAATAATATAAATCAGATATAAATATGAGATTTTTTTATTTATGTAATAATATTTTGAAATATTTCGATGCCAAATTAAAATGTACTGTTAGGAAGCTTGAAACTGATTTTGAATTTGAAGTCAACGGTTTGGAGTTAAACTTTTGTGTTGTATCACACATGCGCTTACTGTATTACATATATGGATGATGGTTTGGACTAGAAGTTGTACTGCATTTCTAACCCTGTTTCTTTACTGACAGAATTTTGATATATAGTACGTGGTGCAGTTTATTGATAAAAATGGTACATGTACACACTTTTCAACATTCAATCAATTTTTTGAAACAGCAGGTATCAGTTGCTGGTTGTTTCAGATTAAAATATTTTAAATAGGAATCTGTTATTCTCTTATTTATAATCGTAAAACTTTGGAAAATGGCATGGCAACCTTAAGAAATTTACCATTGCTATTTCTATATCAAATAACTATCTTTATTACATCTCTGTGTGTGATTCAGAATAATATAATTCAAATATAAATCTTTGAATTTTTTTTTTTAATTTATATAGTAGGAATTTGAAAATATTCTATGCCAAATCACATTGTACTGTTAGAAACTTGAAACTGCTTTTGAATGAAGTGAAAGGTAAGGTTAGCATTATTAAACTATTTTAGCTTTTGATTTTAAACAAATGTATAGTTTCTAATATAAAAACATACAAATTTATTACAAAAACATTTAAAGCTAAAACAATAAATATAAATTTAATGTTTATTGTTTTAGCTTTAGAAATGAAATCTAAAAACTAAATTAATTAGAAATGAAAACTTTTTTTGACTCAAAGACTAAAATATTTTAATAGTACTAATTATTAAATAAAATATGAGAAAGATATGGGACGGGGAAAGATAGTGACTATTTCTTATTGAATAAGTTATAAAAATAGGAAAATATTGTTCCGATTCCTATTTTATAGCAGAAATATTTGATTAATCAGTTCTGTCACATAAACATACTACATTTCTTAAATTTAAATAAAATTACTAAAAAACGAAGTGAAATCGAATAAAAACGAACATTAGCTGAATTCTCTTCGTCTTTTTTAATTCGCGAACAGAAAAAAAGTTTGAAAGACTGAGAAAATGTAAAAAAAAAAAAAAAAAAAAAATAATATCTGGCCGCAACTTCACATTGTTAAAGTATCTTGCATCGAAAACCTTTCCATTAATCTATCCTTCCTTAAAAAAATGATATATTGATAAGGTGTTACTTTCAGCCGAACCTTCTTTCCAAAGGACAAAAAAAAAAAAAAAAAAAAAAAACGTTTTCACTATTCACATCTCTTGTTTCCATTTCGATCATTAATGTTTTTTTGTTCGAAAATAAATGTATCACTTTCCGCTTCTGGTTGTGACATGGCGCAATAATTCATCGGGGTAAGAGAGTTTCCAATTCCTGTCACCAAAGAAAACAAGTTTGGAAGAACAATAATCGAAAAAATGGCGAATAAGTCTCTCCAGTTTCGAAGTTAGTGACCCAGTTTGGAAAGAGAGAGAGAGGCCATTGTGTTAGAGGGGAAAATGGTGAAGTAAAAATAATCTTTTTTCTCTGGGACTGACTGTCGTGGATGATTTGAGATACAAAGTCCTTTTCGTGTTTTCGTTTTGTTTCTTTTGTGGAAATTTGATGGTTGAAGCTTGGTCAGCAATTCGAAGTTATTTCCCTGAGGTGGAGAGATAAAGAAACTATTTTCAATATACATAATTGTTCCGCGGAAATTTTGATATGTATATTATATGGATACCTTTCAAAAATTGAATGCATTTGGTTCTATTTTAATGTTTAGCAGAACGTGATTCGCAATTTAATATTTCGATTTCTTTTAGAATAATCGTTGAGGTATGTATTTATCTGATGGACTTCTGGTGAAACACGATTTGAAACTTAGTAAGTGAGCCAAATTTAAATTATCGTGTTTAGGTCATTAATGCGCAAAATAAATCTGTGCGGTAATAAATCGTTTTTGGTTGTAGTTGTAGTAGTACTTTTAAAACATAGTTGTAAGTTTCACAGTTGTTTTATATTAGCTTATTAACTTATTTTTTAAAAATGTAATTTATTATTATTAGATTTTAGTGGATTCAAATGAAATGTATTTTTAGATTCCATTTTATAGTCAATAAATTGATATTTGTTTTATTGTACCTATGCTATGCTTTTAAATTATAAAATATACAATCCTTTTAAATAAAAAACAATAATTTGTGCTTATTATTAATTAAATATGAGAAAGAAAGGAGAGGATTCAGGACAGTGATTGTACGACACTATTTCTTATTAAATAAGTTATAAAATTAGAAAAAAATTTTCCCATTCATATTCCATAGCAGAAATGTTTGCTTAACCATTTATGTCACATCAACATAATTCATTCTTTAAATTTAAATAAAGTTATAAAAAATTTTAACTTTTTATTTAATTCGCTAACAGAAAAATAAGGAAAAAGTTGAAAGATTGAAAATATTTGTGAAAAAAAAAAGGATATCTGGTCGCAAATTCACTTTGTCAATGTATCTTCCATCGAAAACCTTTCCATAAATCTATCCTTCCTTAAAATAAATGATATATTGATAAGGTATTACTTTCAGCTGAACGTTCTTTTTAAAGGAAAAAAAAATCGTTTTCACTATTCACATCTCTTGTTTCCATTTCGATCATTAATGTTCTTTTGTTCGAAAATAAATGTATCACTTCCCCGCTTCTGGTTGTGACATGGTGCAATAATTCATCGGGGTAAGAGAGTTTCCAATTCCTGTCACCAAAGAAAACAAGTTTGGAAGAACAATAATCGAAAAAATGGCGAATAAGTCTCTCCAGTTTTGAAGTTAGTGACCCAGTTTGGAGAAAGAGAGAAACCATTGTGTTAGAAAGGGAAAATGGTGAAGGAAAAAATAATCTTTCTTCTCTGGATTGACTGTCTGTGGATGAGTTCAGATGCAAAGTCCTTTTCGTTTTGTTTCTTTTGCGAAAATTTGATGGTTAAAGCTCGGTCAGCGATTCGAAGTTATTTCCCTGAGGAGGAGAGATAAAGATACCATTTTCAATATAGAGAATTGTTCCTTCGAAATTTTTATACGTATGTTATATGGATACATTTGCAAAATTGAATGCATTTGGTGATATGTAGTAGAACGTGATTTACATTTGAATCTAACCGTTTTCTTTTAAAATAATTATTGCGTCATGTCACAACCAGAAGTAGGATAGTGATACATTTATTTTAGAACAAAAGAAATATTTTTCACTTTTGTAGACAATTTTAGTACCTGTACATGAATCATGAATTGGAAAATCGGGAAAGTGATAAAATTATTTTGTAAAAATAGAACATTAATGATTCCCAACTTTGTACCTATTCCCGAACCAGAAATCGGGAATTCCCTATTTCTATTATTATTACTGTCAGATGCGATATATTTTTAAGGTAAACGAATACGTTCAAAACACTTTTTTAAAATTTATCAAATTGGTATCTTTAAGATTATTAAATTTAAAATTTACTTTATTTAGTAATAATAAATGTTAGGCATTTTCTTTATTCATAGCGTCTTTGCTCGGGCTGCAACCTGTAGCAATTTGCCTGTCTTGCGAATCTATTGTTACACCAGTGAGTATGGTCCTATTTATCCCATAGACCTAAACTTATATCAATATATAGCCTGATGTACACCATATCAATATGGGATGCATCAGGTTATACATGATATGCAAGATATATGAGGATGCAATACATCCCATATGCCTGATGCATGATGTATGTAATGATCTGGTGGGTTTCTATGGTAACTCAGTTTGAAACCTAATAAGTGAGCCAAACCGAAATTATCACGGTTATGTCATTGTTATCATACTATAAAAAGTTTTTTGTACTAGTAAAAGTGTTTGAAAGTTTTCTGGTGGATCTAAGAATAGGTGGATTGTGTGTGATGCATCAGTCCTTTGGGATAAATATGACCATACCCTATTTTGAAATAGACTGCCTCGCTTTTAGATAATTTATCCTCTTGTCCCCAAACAGAGGTTTGGAAAACAAAAATGTCCCGTGTACAGAAATACATATATCGACCAACGATAATAATTTACACTTTCGGAAAGTAGCTAAAAATAAAGAAAATTCGATGGTAGCACCTTATATTGGAATTCCGGCATGCTTAATAAGTGTCACATGTTGGTAAGTTAGACAGATACCTGCTAGCTCATTCATAATTGTGCCTTACATGAATGCATCATTCATAATTGCAAGAAAGTGACTGCATTAGTTTTAACAAAGAATGTATGAAAGACAAAGTGGATGAGTTCTTGAAATAAGAAAAGAAATTTGAAACAGAGAACATTGCTCTTTTCATATTAAAAAAATATTTGAGTGAGCAGATTTAACCAAAACACCTATACACAGAGAAATTCAAGGCGTAATGGATGTATTGATTGAATAATTTATTAATAACTAAGATACAGAAGTATTTCAAGAATATTCACTTATTTCTGACTACATTACAGCTTTGGAAGTGACTGTATAAATTGCAGAATTTGGATCTCGCCAACATGCATTTTTTGTGCACAGAAATGGAGAATCCCGTTAAAAGCATAAGAGCTGAAAGAAATTCTGGCACAACATGACAGAACTTCTTTTCGAGATTCCTCCATCTGTTCGCACATGTATTTGGCTCCAGCATAATGGAATCAAACACATTTTAGCAGAAACATTAGAAATTTATTGTGGTTCGCATTGGATCGCACATTGTTGACCGATTGGATTCTTTCTTGACCACCACGATCACCAGATCAGACATATATGAATTTTCTTTTTATAAGGGTAAATCAAGAGCATGTGTTACGAAAGTGCCATTGAATCCGATGGAAATGTAGTGGACATTCGTAATGACCACTACATAATGCACATTTCCTGTAATTTCAGTTCTTACAGGAAATGTGCATGATATAATCATTTTTGCTAATGTACACCAATCTCTGGCCCCCGCTGTAAATAGATTTACTGTTGCTGGTAAATCTTTCGAGCTTTTATTTTAAAAATTTTAATCATTAAAATATCTGCTTCTCTGGACTTTGACTGTCTTCTTTACTTACCTATTGTTCACATCTTATGTGCCAGCACTTACACACACCATTTTCACCCGCATATTCCATTACAAAATATGCTTATCTCTGTTCCCTCTATCTGCCTTTGAATTTTTGCCGTATATTAATTAAATTAAATTAATATCCTGACTTAAATTTGTGCCTATTCTGCTGTATTATTGCTAGTAATTAAATTCAAAATGAATTTGTAGTTCGCAGTTCATTTTTGCTTATGTCATGGATTTTTGTAACTTACAAACTAAACTAAGCTAATAATTTAGTTTCGGTAGATATACGAATGTAACGTACTGCATTAAAACTGAAAAAATATGTATGCTGCTTTAATCGAAACTATTTATACACATTTTTGTATGTTTAATCAATCTATATAGCTCCTCACTTTTATGCTTTCATATTTTGTTATTGCTTTTATTTAATTTTATTATGTTCAATGCATTAGTTAATAAATAATTATTTAGTAAGTCAGTAATGTCATTCAATAAATTTCTATGCATAGATTTAAAAATATTTTTCAAAAAAATTATTGTAGTGTAATTGAAAATGATATTGAAGGTGATGTCTTATCTACATTCTGGTAATTATAAAAAGGAATAAATACTTGGGTTAAAAGAAAAAAGGGTATTAGAACCGAAATTCATAAACAAGTTCCGACATAGAAAGGGTGCCGCTAATCTGCGTATACTCGCAGGACGGCCAAATAATTTAAAATATTAACAAACCACAATTAAACAAAATGCGAAATTAATACCAAAAAAACAAACTAATATTTTACTTTTAATGAAATACTTAAATACAATTTTTACACTTAAATTTTTGATATTTACAAGATTTTAAATTGGCACACAAAACAGAATTAATTACAAATATTTACAGAGAAATAATCATATTGAACGCAATAAAACTTTCACTTACTACAATTGATACTTGTGAGGCAGCTAATTTTTCCCATACTTTAAAAGAAATATACATTCCTTTCTGTGAGTAGGCAGGTATATTAGTGATCTCAAAAATATCATAAAATGTGATCGCGGCAAAACGCAGATTATCATCGCAGCATCTTTTTTAAATGCAGCATATCTTAAACGCAGCAAAAATTTTGTCACTAGGCCAACGCCCTGTTCCAGTCTCTCCTGGTCCTTTAAAAAGATGCTGCGATGATAATCTGCGTTTTGCTGCGATCACATTGTATGATATTTTTGAGATCACTAATATACCTGCCTACTCACAGATAGGAATATATATTTCTTTAAAATATGGGGAAAATTAGCTGCGTCACAAGTGTCAATTTTTTATATTTTTTTTATTATTATTATTTCCAATGGCAGATTATGAACAGTTATAGCAAAAATAAAAGAAAAAAAAAAAAAAAAAAAAGAACAGAGAATAAACAAAACATGCTGAAACAGAATTCATTAATCTAACATAATGCCAAGTTGTAGATCTTTTAGCCACAGAAAAGTGTTACCAGGTGCACCACGGGGAGGTAGATCTACTGCGCACCTAGTATCAATTGTAGTAAGTGAAAATTTTATTGCGTTCAATATGATTATTTCTCTGTAAATATTTTTAATTAATTCTGTTTTGTGTGCCAATTTAAAATCTTGTTAATCTCCTGGTCTCTCCCTCCTTGTCTTTCTCAAAGGGGGTCACTTTCTTTCCGCAAAAGTCAAAGGGGTCTTCTTTCACCCCCGCCAAACTGGCCGGTTTTCTTTTTGAGTGCACCCTCGACGGTCCTCAGCGTGGGTACGGGAGGTGGCGTCATTTGCAACTCCTGAATTCATCAAAAAGGAAATATAGCTTGCCTAAACACAATAGGATAATTACAAGTTATCAAAAAAGGAGAAGGAAATTGATCCTTCCTCTCATATGCATATGATAATTGCCATTGGAATATGTCATTCTAAACAACCTTTTAATATTTTATAAACACGTAAATTTGTTACATTTATGTAAACATATTAACGGAAAAGAAATGAATAGCATATACAAATATATAGTAATGAATTGTATGTAAAAAAAAGAAGCGATATGACCTAACATATCTATAGAGTGTAATGATACGAAGCGATAGATTTAACCTGTGATATTACTGATGAAGAATTCAGTAAAGGTCCTATAAATAGACTTAATTTCATCGTAAGTAAGCTTAACATGCTTACTTACGTAATGTTTGATCAAAGAAAATCATCTGATTTTCAATTTTTAAGAAATATATTTAGTTTTGCTTCAACATAGAATGTTAAGCTTCTATTGTATCAGCTGAAGATGTTGTTGATACTAGCTGAAGATAACAGCGCATTCAAGTACACGTTAAAAATACACATGTGTATTGCACTACGTGAAAGAACAGTCGAACATTTACATTGATACGTCATTCAATCATAGGTTTTTTTTTGTCAGCAACGTAAAAAACTTTATTGTCCATTCGCCCGCCATTTTAAATATACCCTGAAAAAGCTTTAAATTATCATCAAAAATAAAAGAATTTTTTTTATTTAATATTTAATTCTTTGGGTAATTATAGCTGCCTGATGGTGTATTAGCTAACGCTTTAGTTTCAGGTTCGTATCTTGGCTGTGGTATGAATGTTTGTTAATCGTTCGGAATCCCCATTAAACTGTAGGTCCCGGTCTATGTTAATTAGTGTGGCGGTGTGCAAAACATGACTGTATAGCGGCAGACCAAACCAGTCGAGCAATTATGGCAATAATGCGTGAATAATGCAGTTTGCTTTTTTGAAATTTTAAAACAACGAAATACTATTATTTTTGTAGCGACAAATTATATTACTTAAATAGATAACCGGTTTCAACAATATTGTTTCCATGTAAATTTATAACATTTTGGCTACATGTCACATACAACCTAAACATGCCAAGTCGCCGATAGTAGAAGAAAATACATTATATTTAAATGAATATTTGAAAATATAAAATATCGAGGGTTTATGTACAAAATCTGAAAGGTAGAGATTTGAATAATTTGCAAGAATGAACAATGTGCATACTTGCGTGTATATAGGTTGTTATTGTCTGTGAACTTTCTCTGCAGATAGTAGGTTCACGTTTATGGATCAAGTCTATTTCAATATAAAAGAAAAATCCATTTGATTTATGAAACTAAATACTGTATAAAAGCTATTCTTACATA
The DNA here is from genome assembly GCA_021605075.1 of Caerostris darwini. Lineage (NCBI taxonomy): Eukaryota > Metazoa > Arthropoda > Arachnida > Araneae > Araneidae > Caerostris > Caerostris darwini. Next base: position 191,006 of record BPLQ01009016.1, read on the forward strand.
AAGCATTGGGCATTTTACATTTCTTGAAAGATTTTACTTTAAAATTCTATGTAGAGGAGAAGTTCTTTCTCTACTATGTCTATGTTTTGTGACCTTTACCTGGAATTTCAATTTGATTTCACTTGCCTGACCTACTTTTTTTGGGAGCAAATATACAGTAGCGTTTTGGGGGGTGGTTGAGCAGTTCTCGAAGCTTTTGTGTTGCTTGATTCTTCGATTTCTGCACTTTCTATACCTCTTTCGCTCTCTTTTTTTCTTGGAGAATTGTAGCTTCCATACGTCTCTAAAAGGCCTTCAATACTTCTCCTCAAAGTATAGCATAAAAGAACCGAAAAAAATCTGTATTGTTAGTTTCTTTCCCCTTTGGAATAAATTTCAGAGTACATGACGAAGTGGCATGGAGTTTTTATACAAAATAGCAATAGGCAAATAAATTGCAAACTGTTAGTCAGTAGGAGCGATACATTGCTAAATATAGTCATTGCTAGCCATTGAACAATCTTTTTTCATAAAAGTAACATCAAAATCGCTTTGGCACATGGTGGCACAAATTTCATGTTCGAGTCCCGGCTGTGGCAAGGATGATTGCTGTGGTTCGTAATCTCTTTAAACCATATGTCCTCGTCAATTATGACTGCATGTCGTTTGGCGTATGGCTGACAAATCTACCTCGTAAAAAAGAAAGCATCTCATGTTTCGAAATCTGCTAGAAGTCAGACGGACTTGGCCCACCATGGGGCTGTTGCGCCAATGAAGAAAATAAAGAAGAATTCTAGTAAAACATTGGTACATGATACAGAAAATTAGATGTATAAATAATTCTATTTAAATACCAGATACGAAAATTTTTATATACGTTGTAAAAATAAAATAACTCATATATAAATAGTGATTTGATTAAATCTAACAAAATAACTCTAAATATCACAAATTTTTATTCTGTACAACTAACATAAAGCAAGGATAATATGTACGTTTTTTTTCCCCAAGTCCATAATATGCATTTCAATAAAAAGTTGCACCATGGCAAAAACACTCCAAAGCTAAATTAGAATTTCGCTTTTTTTCTTCTTCACCAAACGTATTTCTTTTTTTTTTCTACAAAAGCGGAAAACATATTTCCTGGTGCTGAAAGAAAGACCAGTACTGCAGAAAACTACTTCGGCACAGGAGTTCCATTTATTTATATTCCAAACACCGAAGAATCTGTACTTTTATTCTTGCATGCCTTCTAGTTAAGGTATCGCTAAACTTCTGAAACTTTTGACTTCGCCCGGCAAATATTGTGTTTTTCTTTCGGTTATATTCTATTAAGAGTCGAAGAAGTGTTGCCATATCCAGAGGCGAATACTTACTATGTACAAAAAGCGTGTTGTTTGCGAGGTTTGTGGGAAATTATAGTTTGCTCCGATGATTTTGTATGGACAATTTTCTGGTTTCCCTAGTATGTTGAATTTAGCATAGAATTTCATTTTCGTTTTCAGTAAACGCTGAGGTGAATAAATATAATTAATGCATGTACAAAAAATTATTGCATGTGTGGCTTATATATTTATCTATTATTTCTTCCACTATTATTTTAGAATAAAATTATTAAGATATTTTTTATAAATTTAAAAATTTCATCTTTTTATATGTAGCTTGTAACCCTGAAAGAAAATGTTGAAAAATTTGGCACATTATTTTCTTTAAAAAAGAATATTAACACTAAAAATGTTTATATCATGAAATTAAAATTAAAAGTAATGAATTCAAAACTAAGATTGTAACCATTCTTCCTCCTACACTCATAGGTGTTCAGGAGAAATGATCAGTTGTCCTACAAACTCTCACCCGGAGTGGAAGTATATTTCGCGCATTCTGCGCGTACCTGATTATAGGGTTTTCATGAAGAAAAAGAATGTCAAAATGATTCAGAAATTTATCATATATTTTTAATACGTATCAAGTTCTTACTAAAACATATGTCTGTGTTTATTGTTATTGGAAAAATACATTAGATCATAGAGGAACTGAAGATGTCTGCTTCTAAACTATTGGGTTTCTAAATTGTGAATGCTCTGCTTGAAATTCTGATGCGAACTGATTCCCAAGTTACTGCGTTTGCTTCGAATCTAGCTATTACAATGTCCAGGGTTAAAACGCTCACCTATTGAGTTAGGAGGTTTTTCCCACACTCCTATTCATAGGGCGTAAGAATCTCTGGTATCCATCGATTGTCGGTACATCCATTGTCTGTAAAGGGATTTAACAATTGGTAACAGTTTCATTTTAATTGATAACAATTTAAACCAATTCATATACAGTGCGTCGTAAATTTCACTTAATTATGTAATTAAAAATACCGTTAAATGAGTGACAAATTTTATTGAGATATTGACTTCTTGACATAATGATTTCTTTACTAATTATACTGAGGTATTGATTCCTTGAAGTATTGATTTCTTTACTAGGTATACTGAGGTATTGACTCCTTGAAGTATTGATTTCTTTGCTAGGTATACTGAGGTATTGACTCCTTGAAGTATTGATTTCTTTACTAGATATACTGAGGTATTGATTCCTTGAAGTATTGATTTCTTTGCTAGGTATACTGAGGTATTGACTCCTTGAAGTATTGCTTTCTTTACTAATTATACTGAGGTATTGACTTCTTTAATAAGTATACTGAGGTACTGACTTCTTGAAGAATTGATTTCCTTAATAGGTATGCTGATGTATTTACTTCTGAGGTATTTACTGAACTGTTGACTTCTTTACTAGATATTGACTTCTTATTCATTGACGCAACAACCCCATGATGGGCTAAGTCTATCTGCCTACAAGCATAATTCGGACTGAATACATTTTCTTCTTTAGGGGGTATGGCTGTTAGCCCTACGCCCTATAGTCATATTAGACCGAGACCTATGGTTTAAAAGGGATTCCGAACCACTGCAAACATTCGTGGCACCGCCAGGATATGAAACTTGTAGCACCGAGCACAACAGCGCTAGTCACTCGGCCATTAGGCGCCACTGCTGAATTGACTGTCATTCAAAATTTATTTGTGTAATTAACAATATTTTTATCATATAAAATCTATAGCAATTTTTCTATAAGAAATTAAATTTTTAAAATAATTTTAAAAATGATAAGTCAAATTTTTAATTCATACTTTGTAATGCAGAAATTTATAAAAAATGTATGATTTTTTTTTTTTTTTTGGTCTATAAAAGTAAATATATTTTTATTGTAAGAATAATAAGGTTTTCTTTAAATACCTTCAATTATATATAATTTTTTTTTTAACAATTGCGAATAAATATTGAATCGATTTATAATATATTTTAAAAATGAGGTAACAAATTGATCGACTTTATTTTTAAATGGCGTATTTTATAAAATCTTTTTGAAGAAACAATTTCGTTGCAAAGCAATGGCTGAAAGAATCTTTTCTCATAAATGTTACGTCAAAATGAATTTTTCCCTTTCTCTCTCAATATACCTATTTAATTTCTATTGAAATATTTTCTGACAATGGAGCATGTTATTCTAGACAACCATTTAGTATATTATAAATACGTAAAATTGCTACTTTTATATAGATATACATTGTATTTTTTTCTCACGAGAAGATTTTAGGCATTTCATTCCCAGGAGAGAGGAATGTATGCTATTTGAAAAATATGAGATAAGCCCATCACTCGAATTTGACACCAGACGAGATTTATTTTGGGTAGTTATATCACATGCAATTAGTGTTTTGTACTAATGAGAATAACCTGTCACTCAAATCAGATAGCAGATGTTCAGTATTATGTGTAATGAGACTCATAAAATTAGCGAATGCCTGTGTGCCCTTCACAGGTCGAAGCAACTACAGATTGAATATGATATATTATGAGTTTTCCCATCGTGATTAGGGATTGACCACGAACTGAGAAATGTCTTCTCCAATGAGAAGTGAGGGAAGCTGCACAGATTGTCTTAAAAGGAGATTTTTGGTGGAAAAGAGAGAGAGAGAGAGAGTTCCGAGACGAGTCGACAAGAAGTGTTGGCCTTTTTTTCTGAAGTGACTGAGTAGGCCGGAGTTTTCCATCTGCTTTTAAAAGTGAGTCCCTTGTGGTTTTGTGAATCACACCATGTGATAATTAAGGCATGCCGCAGAGCAGATGTTGATATTTGTCGTAGATTCGAGAAATCTGAAAATCTCTAAAACTTGGAGTGACCTGCACTCTTGTATCTAATTTGTATCCTTAATTTTCATTTTTTTGTAAATGGAGTTCTCTCTCTATATATATACAATGTTTATAAATAATATTTAAAGGACTCCCATGAACCTAAAAGTGGCCCTAGTGTTGAAGCCTTTATAGGTTTATTATAGGCAGAGACGTTACAATGTTAAATGGAAAGAAGTGAATGGTATATACAAATATAAAAAAGTGAATGGCATATTTACATTGTGTAATAATACAAAGCAACACATTTAGCTTGCATGCATTATTGATGAAGAATTCAGCAAAGGTCGCATAGATTTCAAATCAATAACCTTTACTTACGTAATGTTTGATTAAAGACAAAAATATCTTATTTTCGACTTTTTTTAAAGAAATATATTTAGTTTTGATCATCTTAGAATGTTAAGCTTCTATCGTATCAGCTGAAGATATCATTGATACTAGCTGATAACGTCGCATTAAGGTACACGTTAAAAATGCACATGTGTATTGCGCTACGCAAATGAACAGTCTGAAATTTACAATCATACGTCATTCAATCTTAGGTTTATTTTTCTTTTTGTCAGTAACGTTAAAAATTCGCTTGTCTATTTGCCCGCCATTTTAAATATAATACGTAAAAAGCTTTAACATATAATGAAAAAATAAATAAATAAATTTATACGTAATATTCAATTCTTTGATCAACTATAGCTGCCTAATGGCCAATTGCCAATTGGCTAGCACTCTAGCTTCAGATGCGAATCATGGCGTTGGCATGGATGTATGTTAGTGGTTCGGAAACCAAATTAAATTGTGCGTCCCTGTGTAATTAACCTAAGGTGCGCAAAAATTTCCGTACAGCGACAAACCAAACCAATCGAGCAATTATGAAATAATGTATGAATAATAGATTTTATATTTCTGAAATTTTAAAACGATTTATTATTATTTTTGCAGCGACAAATTATATTAATTAAATATATAACCGGTTTCAACAATATTGTTTTCATGTCAATTTATAACATTTTTGCGACATGTTACATACAGCCAAAACGTATCAAGTCGCCAATAGTAGAAGAAAATATATTATATTTAAATGAATATTTGAAAAAAATAAAATATTAGGCATTTATTTACAAAATCTGAAAGGTAGAGATTTCAATAATTTGCAAGAATGACCAATATGCATACTTGTATAAATATAGGTTGTTATTGTCTGTGAACTTTCTTTGCAGATAGTAGTTTTTACATTTGTGGATCAAGTCTATTTAATAAATTATATAATAAATGATGAATATAATAGAAATATAATAGATAAATTAATATAAAAGAAAAATTAATTTGATTTATGAAACTAAATACTGTATGAAAGTTACTCTGATGCAAAGCATTGGGCATTTTACATTTCTTGAAAAGATTTTACTTTAAAATTCTACATACAGCTGAAGTTCTTTCTTTACAATGTCTAAGTTTTGTGACCTTTACCTGAAATTTCAATTTGATTTCACTTGCCTGACCTACTCTTTTGGGGAGCAAATCTACAGTAGCGTTTTGGGAGGGTGTTTGAGCAGTTCGCGAAGCTTTTCTGTTGCTTGATTCTTCGATTTCTGCACTTTCTATACCTCTTACGCTCTCTCATTTTTTTGGGAGAAATGTAGCGTCCATACGTCTCTAAAAGGCTTTCAATTATTTTCCTCAAAGTATAGAATAAAAGAACCGAAAAGAACAAAAAAAATCTATATTGTTAGTTTCTTTCCCCTCCAGAATAAATTGTAGAGCGCAAGACGAAGTGGCAAGGTTTTTTTTTATAAAAAATAATAATAGGCAAATAAATTGCAGGCTGTCATTCAATAGGAGCGATAAATTGCTAAATATAAGGTATCATTTATAGCTGTTGATCTTTTTTATAACAGTAATATCAAAATAGCTTTGGCACTCGGTGCCACAAGGTTTCATGTTCAAGTTCCATCGGTGTCATGTATGTTTGTAGTGGTTTTGAATCTACTTTAAACAGTAGGACCTGGTCTATTATGACCGTAGATTCTTGAGCGTATGGCTGACAACCCTACCTGTAAAAAGAAATGTTTGGAAATCTGGCAGTATTCAGTCGACCTTGGCCCATCATGGGACTGTTGTGCCAATGAAGGAAAAAAAAGAAATCTAGTAAAACATTGGTGTATGATACAGAAAATTAAATGTATAAATAATTCTATTTCAATACCAGATACGAAAAATTATATATATTGTGAAAATAAAATAACGAAAATATAAAAGTGATTTGATTGTATCTAACAAAATATTTCTAAATTATCAAAAGTTTATATTCTGTTTTTTTCTTTCTGAAACAACTAACATAAAACAAGGATAATATGCACATTTCTTTCATCAAGTTCATAATATGCATTTCAATAAAAAGTTGCATCATGGCAAAAAATACTCCAAAGCTAAATTCCAATTTCCCTTTTTTCTTCGTCACCAAACTTATTTCTTCTACAAAAGTAGAAAACATATTTCCTGGTACCGAGAGAAAGACCAGTACTGCAGAAAACTAATTACAAGAGTTCCTTTTATTTATATTCCAAACACTGAAGAATCTGTACTTCTTATTCTTGCATGCCTCCCAGCTAAGGTATCGATAAACTTCTGAAACTTTTGACTTCTACTGTGTTTTTTTTTCGGTTACTTACTATTAAGAGCCGAAGAAGTGTTGCCATATCCAGAGGCGAATACTTACTATGTACAAAAACGTGTTATTTGCGAGGTTTGTGGGAAATTATAGTTCGCTCTGTTGGTTTCATATGGACAATTTTCAGGTTTCTCCAGTATGTTGAACTTAGCATAGAATTCAATTTTTGTTTTCAATAAGCGCTGACGTGAATAAATATAATTAATGAATATACAAAAAATTATTTCATGTGTGGCTTATATACTTATCTATTATTTCTTCCATTATTATTTTAGAATGAAATTATTAAGGTATTTTTATAAATTTAATAATTTCATCTTTTTAAATATAGTTTTTAACCCTGAAATAAAATGTTGAAAAATGAAGCACATTCATTATTTTCTTCAAAAAAGAATATTAACATTAAAAATATTTATATTATGAAATTAAAATTAATGAATTCAAAACTAAGATTGTAACCATGATTCCTCCTACACTCATAGTGGTTCAGGAGAAATGATCAGTTGTCCTACAGACTCTCACCCGGAGTGGAAGTATATTTCACGAATTCTGCGCGAACCTGATTATTGGGTTTTCTTGAAAAAGAAGAATGTCAAAATGATCCAGAAATTTGTCAAATATTTTTAATAAGTGTCAATTTCCTACTAATATGTCTGTGTTAATTGTTATTGGAAATTACATTAGATCATAGAGAACCTGAAGCTGTCTGCTTATAAACTATTGGGTTTCTAAATTATGGGTGATCAGCTTGAAATCCAGATGCGAAATGATCTGCAAGTTTCTGCGTTTGGTTCTGATATGGCTATGTTAAGTTCCAATGTAAAAAAAAAAAAAAAATACTGTTTGAGTTGAGAAAGAGTTTCTCATATTCCTATTCTTAAGGCACAAGAACCACTGACATCTCTGGTATCCATCGATTGTCGGTTCATCCATGGTCTGTAAAGTGATTTAACAATTGGTAACAATGTAATTCAATTACAATGTCATTGTAAATTTCACCCCATTAGGAAGTAAAAAGGACTGTACAGTGACAGACATATTTTACTGCGGTATTGACTTCTGCTTCATTGGTGCAACAACCGTATGGTGGTGGGCCAAGGCCGTATACTTACAGGCCGATTTCGTTACAGGCGATACTTTTTATATATTTATATAAAATGTGTAGCCATTTTTTATTATAGCATAAATTTTTTAAATAATTAAAAAAATATGTAGTAAATCAAATTTTCAATTGATACTTTTGAATGTAGTCATTTTATAAAAAATTTACGACTTTTTGTTTTGTTTTATAAAAGTAAATTTAATTTTACTGTAAGAACAATAAGGTTATCTTAAAATATATGACAATTGTAAATAAATTTAGAATAGAGTTATAAAATATTTTAGATATTAGGTAACAAATTGGTCAACTTTATTTTTAAATGGCGTATTTTCTAAAAAATCTATCAAGAAACAGTTTCGTTGCAAAGCAATGGCTGGAAGAATCTTTTCTCATAAAAGTACCGTCAAAATGATTTTTTATAACATCTGTGTTCCATCTTTTGTATCATAAAATGCACTAAATGACATAAGTACATTAAGATTTATTTGCTTATAGTACCATGTATGTAACTATTTTATGAATAAAACTACTTACTGTATTGGACATATTATGAATAATTGAATAATAAGTGAATTTCAATTTTTTTAAGATGTGACGTAATGTATATTTATGATATGATATATGTTTACGGTGTAGTGTATTTTTTAAATTCAGTTTAGTTATTTTGTTATGCAGTTATACTGTTGTTAAATTTTGTTTCCTTCTATATTTTGTTATTAAACATGAGAGAAATTCTTTTTTCATTTTTTTATAATTATTTCAAACATGAGTCTTTTAAAGTCAAGCTTTTCTTTCTATATTTATTAATAAACAATGTATGAATGTTGTTTTTAAATGTATTTAGTGGTCATCAAGTTATGTATTAGATTTTGTATGTGCTAAAAATAGATATTTTTTATAATTTAATGCATGCAAAATATATTAAATTAGTGGTTGCCACATTCGTGTAGTCTGATTTTTTAAAATCTATTTTAGCTTTTAAATCCTTTTGAATATTATAAAATACAAGTTATAACATCACCACATTATATAGCCATGTATATTTTAAATAATGCATATTGTTCTAAGCAGTTATGGTGTACAGTTTGTTCTTTTTTTTTCAAAAATATTTCTGAATAGATTCGTATATAAATATGAAAAAACAAATCCAGAAATTTTAAACCACTGTATTGTTTGATGAATGTATTCATTACTGTTTTTAAGCATTCGTTATACCTTCCTTTGTACTACATAAATTTCAGGGGAAAAAATTGTTTTGTGTTTAATATTGAATATTTTGCTGTAATAAAATATTATAAATAGGAGGGTATCTGTTGTCTCAAAACCCAGGTCCCCGTGCATAGGGGAAGTCAACGCCCTATGTCCAGTAAACATCCTGTTTGTGGGGTTTGTGGAGAAAGAGAAATGAATGTAAGAGAGGGAGTTGAACAACTGTAACCAAAGACAGTGGTTGTGTGGTCAGTACATCCTCGAGTGTGATGGCTGCCTAAATAAAAGAGATTAAAAAAATACAGTCCATTTATTTGTGTGTGTGATCGAGCTATCTAACAGTGTCATTAAATAACCGATTGCATTGATAATAATGTATAAATGTAGTATTATAAATATATAATATACACTGAAGGGACAAAAGTCATGGGATACCTCTTAATATCGTGTCGGCCCTCCTTTCGCCCGGCGAAGTGCAGCAACTCGACGTGGCATGGACTCAACAAGTCGTTGGAAGTCTTCTGCAGGAATATTGAGCCATGCTGTCTCGATAGACGTCCATAATTGTGAAAGCGTTGACGGTGCAGAATTTTGGGCACGAACAGACCTCTCGTTGATGTCACATAAATGCTCGATGGGATTCATGTCGGGCGATCTAGGTGGCCAGATCATTCGTTGGAATTGTCCAGAATGTTTTTCAAACCAATCGCGAACAGTTGTGGCCCGGTGACATGGCGCATTGTCATCCATAAAAATCCCATCGTTGTTTGGGTACATGAAGTCCATGAATGGCTACAAGTGATCTCCAAGTAGCTGAACATAAGCATTTCCAGTCAATGTTCGGTCCAGTCGCACCAGAGGACCAAGTCCATGCCATGAAAAAACAGCCCACACCATTACGGAGCCACCACCAGCTTGAACAGTGCCTTGCTGACAGTTTGGGTCCATGGCTTCGTGGGGCCTGCGCCACACTCGAACCCTACCATCAGATCTTACCAACTGAAATCGGGACTCATCGGACCAGGCCACGGTTTTCCATTCATCTAGGGACCAACCGATATTCTCACGTGCCCACGACAGTCGCTGCAAGCGATGTCGTTCTGTCAGTAAAGGCACTCGAGTCGGTCTTCTGCTGGAATAGCCCAAGAAAGCCAAATTTCTCCGCACAGTTCTAACAGACAAGTCCCTTGTAAGTCCCACATTGATTTCTGCGGTTATTTGAAGCAGGGTTGCTTGTCTGTTAGAATTTACGACTCTTCTTAGACGTCGCCAGTCTCGGTCGTTAAGTGCAGGCGGTCGACCACTGCGCTGTCCATGGTGGGATGTTATGCGTGAAATTTCATACTCTCGCCACACTCTTGACACAGTGGATCTGGGAATGTTGAATTCCCTAACGATTTCCGAAATGGCATGACCCATGCGTCTAGCTCCAACTAACGTTCCGCGTTCAAAGTCTGTTAATTCCCGTCTTGCGGTCATCATCACGTCAAAACCTCTTCACATGAATAACTTGAACAGAAATGAAAGCTCTGTGAAAGCACTGCGCATTTATACCTGTTCTACGCGATGCTACTGCCATCTGAAAATTTGCATATTGCTATCCCATGACTTTTGTCACTCCAGTGTATATTATCGTATAACATATAAGAAGGATATTTTTCTTTCAATCTCCGATAGCGCTGACCATCTGAGCTAAACAAGCCGTATCTGTGCATTGCACTACTGAATAGCTTCCTCACCTTAATATCGCACTGCGGAGTCTAAAACATACTTGGAGTTAAGATGCAAGTTCATTAACATGGCTACACTAGACGGATCTGCGCATTGTGCTACTGGGTAGCCTCCTCACTTTAATATCTCACACTGCCGAATGTAAATTGTCGCATAGTTCTTAGCTGCAGACCACTTAAAATGGCTGTTAGGATTGATACACTCACCAAATGCGAATTGTATATCATCATTCATTTCATACTGGCACTACGTAAAATAGCGATACAAAAATTCACCGCGGGATGATCTGCATTTATATCTGAAATAGTTTTGATTCATGACAATGCACCACAGCAAATTGCTGCCGTAACCAAACAGCTCGGCTTCATTTATAACTTCAATGGTAAGTGTACGAACACCCGGCGTACTGCCTGAACTTGTGATGAGGCATAATAAGAAGTATTGTTCTTAACAATACTTGATGAACATCTACATTTGCAATATTCTTTAAAGAAATTGAAGTAATATATGAGTTTCTAATGTGCGGGGACCTTTTAATTAATTATCTTTTTTTAATCCGCCCTTTAATGTTTCTCATCTCTGTAGAATTGTTTTCTTTACACACAAAAAAAATCCCTACGTTTACAATACTCTTCAAAGGAATGAAACTAATACTCGTGTACTACTGTGTCCAAAAAGTAAGAACAATTTTCAATTTAAAATTCCCGGGACTTACGGAATACCATTTTTTTTTCCTTTGTTAGGTTGCTGGTACTGTCCTCGACATCTGTGTCAAATTTGACGTCAAAATATTCATTAGTATTTGAGTTACGCATGGCTTGGTGAGACGCTAAAACTGATTCCTGCAATTTTTGAAATGTCTGAATTAAATGAGCAAAGAAATTGCATTAAAATTTTTTTGCGGAAGCGTTTAGAATGTTGCAGAAGGCATTCGGAACAAAAAAAAACTGAATAATATCTCAAGCCTGTTTGGATCAACACATATTTTTAAATAAACATTTTTGTGTATGAATATTAAAAAAAAAAAAAAAAAAAAAAAAAAAAAAAAAACACATTTTATTTATCACTTTTTCACTTCGTTATTTTAAAAATGTAAACTTATTTTCAGCAGTAAGGAGAGGTCTGGGATGTAAATGTTTCCACACCCACGAAGCTCTTCCAGACGCCATAGAGAATTATCTCCATAAGCAAGCAACAACCTACTATGAAGAGAATATTGGAAAACCTTTAATTGCTGCTAATTAGGAATTGCGGGGGGAGCAACGGGCGTACCGGTTACGGAGTTCCTTGGTGGTTTTAAGAACCACAATACCTCCACATTTTAAAGTAATTAAAACATTTGCATAAATTGTCGTTTCTTGCAGCTAATAAAACCTATATATATGTATATATATATACACTGAAGTGACAAAAGTCATGGGATACTTCTTAATATCGTGTCAGCCCTCCTTTCGCCCGGTGAAGTGCAGCAACTCGACGTGGCATGGACTCAACAAGTCGTTGGAAGTCTTCTGCAGGAATATTGAGCCATGCTGTCTCGATAGACGTCCATAATTGTGAAAGCGTGGACGGTGCAGGATTTTGGGCACGAACAGACCTCTCGTTGATGTCACATAAATGCTCGATGGGATTCATGTCGGGCGATCTAGGTGGCCAGATCATTCGTTGGAATTGTCCAGAATGTTCTTCAAACCAATCGCGAACAGTTGTGGCCCGGTGACATGGCGCATTGTCATCCATAAAAATCCCATCGTTGTTTGGGTACATGAAGTCCATGAATGGCTACAAGTGATCTCCAAGTAGCTGAACATAAGCATTTCCAGTCAATGTTCGGTCCAGTCGCACCAGAGGACCAAGTCCATGCCATGAAAAAACAGCCCACACCATTACGGAGCCACCACCAGCTTGAACAGTGCCTTGCTGACAGTTTGGGTCCATGGCTTCGTGGGGCCTGCGCCACACTCGAACCCTACCATCAGATCTTACCAACTGAAATCGGGACTCATCGGACCAGGCCACGGTTTTCCATTCATCTAGGGACCAACCGATATTCTCACGTGCCCACGACAGTCGCTGCAAGCGATGTCGTTCTGTCAGTAAAGGCACTCGAGTCGGTCTTCTGCTGGAATAGCCCAAGAAAGCCAAATTTCTCCGCACAGTTCTAACAGACAAGTCCCTTGTAAGTCCCACATTGATTTCTGCGGTTATTTGAAGCAGGGTTGCTTGTCTGTTAGAATTTACGACTCTTCTTAGACGTCGCCAGTCTCGGTCGTTAAGTGCAGGCGGTCGACCACTGCGCTGTCCATGGTGGGATGTTATGCGTGAAATTTCATACTCTCGCCACACTCTTGACACAGTGGATCTGGGAATGTTGAATTCCCTAACGATTTCCGAAATGGCATGACCCATGCGTCTAGCTCCAACTAACATTCCGCGTTCAAAGTCTGTTAATTCCCGTCATGCGGTGATCATCACGTCAAAACCTCTTCACATGAATAACTTGAACAGAAATGAAAGCTCTGCGAAAGCACTGCGCATTTATACCTGTTCTACGCGATGCTACTGGCATCTGAAAGTTTGCATATTGCTATCCCATGACTTTTGTCACTTCAGTGTATATATATATATATATATATATATATATAGCACAAACAATAGATTGTAATACGGATGCTTTGGAAAAAAATATTATATTTGAAAGATAATAATAATTACCAAAGTTGATTTACTAGCCAAATTGTTAAACTATAATCATAATTGATTATAATACTTAACCATATTTTTATACTATAACCATAGTTGATTAACCAAATTTTACAGTTGCGCTTACCAAAATTGCTGAGTAATGCATTAAAATGCGCAAAATGTACTGTTGGATCAATATATATTTTAGGTATAAACATTGAAAAATGGGATAAAATTTGGTAACTAAAATAATAAATATATTCGATCAAAAACAAATATATTCGATAATAAGATATTCGATATTTCGATTAAACACTCGATATAAAATAATAGATTTGAAAATTTCGGTAAGTCGATTAAAAATTCGCTAAATATAATAAATAATAATAACTTGATAATAAAATAGACAATTCATTTGACTTGGTTAAAATAAAACTTGTGTATTTCATGTTTTTTTTATCTATTTTTTATTTAACTGGGTAGTTATTTTTAATTTTAAAATTTAATATGTCACAATAAATTTTATTTGTTTTTTATTATGTATATATTCTTTTTTATGTTTGTGTAGGGTTTTTACGCCCGCTATCAAATTAGCAATCAAAATCCCACTATCAAAATCCACAAATCTGTGTATCTCTTATATCTCTGATATAAATCTGTGTAATTAAATAATTCGTTAACAACAAACATAAAAAAATTATTCAGTATAAAATATTACTTTTTTTGTTAATTACATTTTAAAAACTTGGAAATTCAACGAAAAAAATTTACTGATTTATACTAACCGAATATCAGTGCATAACAAAATAAATGCCATTTCATGAATGCATGTTTATGCTATAAGTACAGAATGAATATCTTCCGTGGAATACATGACTGGAAAGAAAACGACTTCATTTTCCTTTCCCGGCGTCATCCGAATACAATTCCAAAGTGTACATTCCAAAAATATCGCGCAATCTGTGGCAATGTGTAACACGGAGAGTAATCATTGGCCTCTTCAAAGTAGGCTGTTTGAACATCGGAATGTTACTCGGAGTGTTTTCTGCGTTGGTAAGTAAATGTAAAATGTGCACTTCAAAATTGAACTCGGGGTGGGATTTATTTTTATGAACACCATTTGGTGGTACAAGGTCCTCGAAAAAGAATGAAAGCGTTTATGGGAGTCGTATTGATTGCGAAAAATACAATGTATTGGTGCACGTTTGCCCGTCAATGGCCTTTGTTCAGATTGGGTTGCTTGTGTGAAAACTATTATTTGATATTTTGAATTTCATATATTTTGTGCTTTTTAATTTTAAAATAAGTTATATTCAAAATGTGGATTATTTTAAAAATAAGTTTTAGTAATACTGTAGAAAAATGCTTCGATGAAACTATGAAAAATATTGCAGTCTCTCATAAAAAAAAATTGCAGAACGTCTTCAAAACCACAGAAATTAAAAAAAAAATCATCATTTTATTATTAATCATTGAGGTCTGATAACAAAGTGACTAGCTCTCTGGCTTGGGGTACCACAGATTTTGGGTTCCAGTCCCCAGGGCTGCCATGGATATTTATAGTGTTTCGGAATTCACCTTAAAATCCAAGTCCTGGTCTAATATGACTATAGTCGTTTGGTTTGATTTGTCACTCTACGGTCATTTTGTACACACTTTAGGGTAATTACATCAGGACCTACATTTTAACGTGGTTTTCGAATCTCTAACAAACATCCATGCCACAGCCAAGATTCCAACCCGAAGCCTGTGGTACCAAAGGCAGAGCTCTAGTCAATTGGCCATCAGCCCGCTATAGAGCGTTGGGGGTAAGGCTTGAGAGCCCTACTTCTTATAAAGTAAACAACATCTCATGTTTCGGAATCTGTTTGTAGGCAGAAGGCTTTGGTCCACCATGGGGTTATTGCACCTTTAAAGAAGAATATTTATCTATGATTAAATTCCTACATCTTTGAATGCATGTTTATGGCATAACTACAGAATTAATATTTAGTTTCTTTCGTGGAATATATGACTGAAATACATAATTAATGATATAAATTTACAACAAACATGAAAATATAACTTAGGAGTGATATTTTTCTTTTATATTTTTATTAATTAAATTTGAAAAACGGGTGATTCAACAAAAAATGAATTTTATTTTTTTATATCAACTGAATATCAGTGCATAACAAAATAAGTGCCATTTCATGAATGCATGTCTATGCCATCAGTACAGAATGAATACTTTCCGTGGAATACATGACTGGAAAGAAAATGGCTTCATTTTTCTTTCCCAGCGTCATCCAAATGCAATTCCAAAGTGTCCATTCCAAAAATATCGCGCAATCTGTGGAAATGAGTAACACGGAGAGTCATCATTGGCCTCTTCAAAGTAGCCTGTTGGAACATCGGAATGTTACTCGGAGTGTTTTCTGCGTCGGTAAGTAAATATAAAAATAGCTATGTGCACTTCAAAATTGAACTCGCGGGTGGAATTTATTTTTATGAACGCCATTTGGTGGTACAAGGTCCTCGAAAAAGCATGAAAGCGTTTATAGTCGTATTGATTGTGAAAAATACAATGTATTGGTACATGTTTGCCCCTCAATGGCCTTTGTTCAGATTGTAAGCCATGTTTGTGGGGAAGTTATTATTTAATATTTTAATTTTTATATATTATAAATATATTTAAAAATAAATTATAATAAAGTAAATTTATTATGTTTAATATAAAAAATATTTATTTATTTTAAATAAATTATATTCAAAATGCAAATTATTTTGAAAATAAAGTTTTTTATATTTTATTTTCTGATATTTTTGATGCTTTAAATAATGTTGACAAATGTTTCGATGAAACTTTTAAACATATTGCAGTCACACATATAAAAAACTGCAAAACGTCTAAAGAAACGCAGAAATTGTAAACAATTTCAATATTTTATTATTACTCCATGGGACCTGATGGTCGAATGTCCAGTCAAGTGTCTCTGGCGTTCGGTGCCACAGATTTGGGATTCCAGTCCCGGCGGTGGCATGCATACTTATAGTTATTCGTAATTCAGTTTAAAATCCACGTCCTGGTATTAAATGACTATAGTCGTTTGTTTGGTTTGGTGTTGGTTTGTCACTCTACGGTCATTTTGTGCACACTTTGGGGTAATTAGACCGGGAACTACAGTTTAACGTGGATTTCGAACCACTCACAAACATCCATGCCTCCGCCAGAATTCGAACCTGAAGCCTATGGTACCAAAGGCCAGAGCTCAAATCGATTAACCATCAGACCACTACAGAGCTTTGGGGTTGGGCTGTCTACCTTACTCCTTATAAAGTTAGAAAAACATCTAATGTTTCGGAATCTGCCAGTAGGCAGAAGGCTTTGGTTCACCATGGGGCTATTGCACCTTTGAAGAAGAATATTTATCCACGATCTTTGAATGCATGTTTATGCCATCAGTACAGAATGAATATTTTCCGTGGAATGCATGAGTGGAAAGAAAACGACTCCAATTTTTCTTTCGCCGCATCATCCAAATGCAATTCCAAAGTGTCCATTCCAAAAATATCACGCAATCTGTGGAAATGAGTAACACGGAGAGTCATCATTGGCCTTTTCAAAGTAGGCTGTTAGAACATCGGAATGTTACTCGGAGAGTGTTTTTGCGTTGGTAAGTAAATATAAAAATAGACTAGGTGCACTTCTAAACTGAACTCGAGGGTGGAATTTATTTTTATGAACACCATTTGGGTCCTTGAAAAAGCATGGAAGCGTTTATGGTTGTTGTATTGATTGCAAAAAGTACAATGTATTGGTACAAATTTGTCGTCATTGGCCTTTGTTCAGATTGCAAGTGTTGCTTGTGTAAAAATTATTATATAATATTTTAAATTTCATGCATTATGTGCTTTTTCATTTTAAAATCAATTATATTCAAATTAAGGATTATTTTTAAAATAATTTTTTTATATTTTATTTTCTAATATTTTTGATATTTAAAATAAAGTAGACAATTTTTTTGATGAAACTTTTAAAGATATTGCACTGGCATATAAAAAAAACTGCAAAACATCTTAAAACACACACAGAAATTGAAATAATTTCAATACTTTATTATTAATCTATGGGATCTGATAATCGAGAGTCTAGCGTTCTGGCGTACGGTACCACAGATTTCCGGTTCCAGTCCCTGCTGTATCATGGATACATGTAGTGGCTCGGAATCCACTTTAAAATTAGGGTTAAAATCCGCCGAAATCCTCTTAAACCCTTCTATGGTTTAAAGTGGATTCCGAATCATTTTAAACATCCATGACATCGAACGCCAGAACACTAGTAGCTTTTATATAATATCACACAATAAAATTTTAATTGTTTATACAGATATTGTATTTGCTAATATATATATGTATATATATTTGTATGTGTGGTACTTATCCGCCCACTATCAAGTTATCAAGTTAGAGCCATTATCTGTGGTGCTTTCACAAGTCTGCTTATATAGAGGGATTAAATAATTGATTATCGATATACATTCACACCAAACATAAAAAATTTTTGAGTATAGATAAGATTATAGATAAGATAAATAAAATTTCAAAATTTGGATATTCAACAAAAAAAATTATTATTTTATATCAACTTAATATCAGTGCATAACATATTAAGTGTCATAAGTCCAAAATGAATATCTTGTGTGGAATACTTGACTGGAAAGAAAACGACTCAATTTTTCTTTCCCGATGTCATCCAAATGCAATTCCAAAGTGTCCATTCCAAAAATATCACGTAATCTGTGGAAATGAGTAACACGGAGAGTCATCATTGGCCTTTTCAAAGTAGGCTGTTAGAACATCGGAACACGGAGTGTTTTTGCGTTGGTAAGTAAATATAAAAATAGACTATGGGCACTTCTAAACTGAACTCGAGGGTGGAATTTTTTTTTACGGTACAAGGTCCTAGAAAAAGCATGAAAGCGCTTAAGGTAGTTATATTTATTGAAAAAAATATAATGTATTGGTGCATGTTTGTACCTCAATGGCCTTTATTCAGACTGTAAGCGATGATTGTGTGAAAACTGTTATTTAATATTTTAAATTTTATACATTATGTGCTTTTTTATTTTTAAAATAAGTTATATTCAAAATGTGGATCATTTTAAAAATAAGTTTAAATAATACTGTAGACACATGTTTCGATGAAACTTTGATAAATATTGTATTCAAATATAAAAAAAAAAAACAGCAAAACGTCTTAAAAAGCACAGAACTTTTAAAAAAATCAGTATTTTATTATGAACCCATGGGGCCTTATGACTTTGGCGTTCAGTACCACAGATTTAGAGTTCCAGTCCTGGTTTTGCCTTGGATGTTTTTAGTGGTTTGGAATTTGCTTTAAAACCCAGATCCTCGTCTAATACGAATATTGTCTCGCTCGGTTTCGTTTGTCGCTTTACAGTCATTTTGTGCACACTTTGTGACTACTAATTAGACCAGGACCTGCATTTTAACGTGGTGTCTGTATCCCTAACAAACATTCATGCCACAGCCAGGATTCCAACCCGGATCTTGTGGTACCAAAGGCAGAACGCTTGACAATGGGCCATCAGGCCGCTATAGAGCGTTGGGAGTAAGGCTGACAACCCTACTCCTTATAAAGTAAACAACATCGAATGTTTCGGAATCTGCCAGTAGGCAGGAGGCCTTGGTCCATCATGGGTTTGTTGCTCTATTGAAGGAGAACATTTATCCATGCTTAAGTTCCTACGCCTTTGTTCCATGAATCGCAGAATTTGTTAAACATATTTTTTTTGTAATAGAAACAATGTTTCTGATTGTTATCCAGCGAACAGTACTTCAAACTCAGAGTATATCATATTTAAAGGGGAGATGCATTGACAGCAGTACAGGGTTCATTGCTTTGAAACTATGATTATTTTTTTATATTAAATTAAATTTGAAAGAAGGAACATGAATCCATGTTGGAAAGCTTTTCTTTTATTCATGCAAATTTTTCTAACCTTTTGATTGCATCCGAGCCTTGTTAATTAACAAAAACAAGACGTCAATGCACAAGCTCTCATAATCTTTATTAAAACAATGAATTCAAGTATTCCTTCACAAAATAGCTACTTTACAATATTATTTAGCAACTATTCATCACTCCAAATGTGTCATAATCAGGCGAGTACATAACTGTACTCCTTTATTTGATATAAAATTAATTCATTTTGTATACTTTCAATGTATGGTATTCTTGGTAATACATGTATTGCAGTATGTATGTATGCAACAATATTGCAATATGTATGCATGCAGCAGTGTATTATTTGTGTTTTAATTTCTTGCTTATCATCTTTTTAGATGTTTATGACAACCTATTGTTACAAAACAAAGTAAACTGTTATATTATAGTGGATTTAATAAAAATAAAAGAATTATATGGTCATTTATTTGTAATCATTGGCTTGGTTTGGTTGTCGCTCTACGGTCATCTTGTGCACACGAGGGCTAAACAGACCGGAACCTACAGTTTAAAGTGAATTCCGAGCCACTAACAAACATCCATGCTACCGCCAAGATTCGAACCTGGAGCGTGTGATACCAAAGGCCAGAGCTCTGGACAATTTGCAATCGGTGAGACAGTTACTGCAGTTGTTTACAACCAAAGATACGGCCTTGGATTTGTCAGTTAGTAACGGAATAACGACTGTTTATGATTTGTCAGGTATTTTTCATGCTTCATATCATGATGTTCCATACATATAGTTTATCAAATACATTCAGTTTTTAATGGATACTTAAATGGTGAAAACTGAAATTACTTTCGTGCCAATTCAATAGTAAATTAATTGATAAACTGATATTTTTTTATTTCCATTTGCATCTGCTTCTACTTCTGTTATAATCACTAATATTATTTATCACTATTGTGCTATTTATTATTATTTTTAGAAGAAAGTGATTATGCTAAATGGATAATTATTTTTTTTTTTCTTTTCAACTTTTCTTTCGATTTTCTTTTTTTTTTTTTTTTTTTTTTTTTTTTAATTTTTTTTTTTCTTTAAATATTTCAACAAACCTGTTGTATGATTATTAAATCTAGGTTAAGATTCATAGTTATAAAGGTAGAATAGGGTTTATAATTTGTATCTGTTTATTTAATGTTTAAAAAAACGGTTGTTAATATCACTGATTATATTATCATGTCGCATTCAAGTTTACTGTTTACGTAAACTTTTATAATAATATAATTGTGGCTATATTTTAAGAATTTGGTGTAGAAAGTCAAATCATATCTCAATATCATTTGGTATCAACAATTTTATAACATATAAACCTTTATTTTAATTTTGTTGATAAATCAATCCTAATTAACTACTTAATAAATTCATTAAGTCATAAATTCAAGTGTGTTTGTAATGGGAAACTGATACTAAACCATCCTACCTGGATTTTACGTGGTTAAATCGAGAATCTCTCTTATCTGCTAAACCAGTATTTAACCACATTGTCAAAGCACATCATCGTTATTTCCTTCCACGCAACTTGGGGCGTTATTGAGCCGTAAATGAAGCGGGATAAGTGTATCTCCCCAATCTTGCATTAGCAACTCATTTTACGGGTAATTAATTTCAAATCGAGATTCTGGCAACAAATCCTTCGTTTTCTGAAACTAATTGGCGTTTAAAGCAAGTGTTCAATCGCAATTGGCTAGGTTGATTTGTAGTATATTCGTACGATAACAATTATTTGCTTTGGATTATGCCATTTCATCGATTGGACATCAATTTAGAGAAAAATTGTGAAACTTCTAAAATTAAACTGAAAATTTATTCTTTTTGAGCTGTTTGCAATTATTCTATCACTATTCTTACAAAATGGTGATGTTTTAAAAATTATTAACTTTTAGTTAATTTATGTTTTGTTTTCATATGTCATTAATTAGTAACAAGTCATATATTATTTTTATTCATTATATATCTTATGCGTATAAAAATAATTCTTAAAAAGTTATATTTCGAAATGATCCAATGATGCAGTCCATGCTTAAATTTTATATAATAACAAGTCAAAAATATATTTACTCGTATGTACCTGAGATTGCTATATGATTGCTATGATTCTATTATTGTCTTCTATGATTGCTATGATTTTCTATGATTGCTATTATTCTATGATTGTCTTCTATGATTACCTTTATGATTGTGGTCTATGATTCGAAGATTGTCTTCCATGATTGCTATGATTCTATGATTGCCTTCTATGATTGTGGTCTATGATTGCTATGATTTTCTATGATTGCATTCTAGAAACTTTGAAACCATTCTTAATTTATAGCTTAAAACAATATTTCTCAAAAGATGATATTTGACTTAATATGAATCAATAACAAGTCATGTATTGATATCATGTCTTATCCATATAAAAATAACTCTTTAAAAATGTCTTGCAATTATATTTTGCTTAAGGTTTATATAATAACAAGTAAAAAATATATTTACTCGTATGTACCTGATATTGCATTCTATGATTGCCATGATTCTATAATTGCGTTCTAGAAGCTTTGAAACTATTCTTAATTCATAGCAGAAAACATTCACTCACTCTCAATTGATAAAAGATGACATTTGACTTAATATGAATCCGTAGCAAGTCATGTATTATTTTTAGTACTTATTTGTCTTATGCATATGAAAAGGATTCTTTAAAAAATTATATGTTGATTAAATGTTATGTAATAACAAGTAAAAAATATATTTACTCGTACTTACCTGATATTGCGTTCTATGACGGCTATGACTCTATGATTGCGTTCCTGTGATTTCGTTCTAGAAACTTTGAAACCATTCTTAATTCATAGCGTGAAAATATTTATTTCAATTGATGAAAGATGACATTTGACAATATGAATCCATAATCTGTTCAATGTAAGAAATAATGCACTTATTTCTTGAATGTTAATTATAGCTGTATCCGAGAATTATGTTTGTGATAGAAACAATGCACATTTGCAGCTAAATCCTATAGTTAAAGTAAATCCCAACAAAGTATAATTACAACTATATTGGATAGTCAAAATTAGGACAGCTAGAAACTATTTGTAAAAATGAACAAAAATATTTTTCTCTTCAATAAATAGCCTTCTTTTCTATAAATATGTCAAAAATATGTCATCTACATTTCCGTAGGCCACTCATGGCTCTGTTCCAAAGGGCGTTGCTAATATGCAAATAGACAAAAGTTCTATTATCATTGATAGCCTTGCCAACAATAGTTTGAAAAAAGTCAATGATTATTATGATGCCATACACGAACTGAAGTTTACTGAATACACGAAATATTCCTTAGCTTTTTCAGTCTTTTTTTTCATCATCCTACACATAACGATACTATACCCTTGATAATTCTGTAATTTTTTTCTTCCATATGTTATCATCTAGTGGTATTTGCATTATATACATGTCAACATTTCAGCATATTTATAATCCATATAAAGCAAAGTCCTCCTAAGTATGTCTCAAATGTATTCTCACTGTTAGAGTTTTTTGTCAAAACTGGTTTGAAAAATTTAGTAATTAGTATGATGTTATACATGAATTATTTCTTAGCTTTTTCAGTCTTTTTTTTTATACTACACGCACAAATTCCATGTGAAAATGATGTCCTTTTTTTCTTCCATATGATAGCCTGAAGTGGTATTTGTGTTATGTACATATCAACATTTTAGCATATTTATAAACAACACAAAACAAAGACCTCCTAAGTAAGTCTCAAATGTACTGTCATAGATAAAGAGATCAACACTGATTTGAAAAATACACGGATATAGCTTGCATTGATTTGAACTATACACGAATTGTTTCTTGCCTTTTTCATCTTTTTTTTTCTTATACTATACACTAATATTAAGTCTAGATGTCTAGATAATATTAATAAATCTACACAAATACTAATTCTAGATAACATTAATAACTATGCACTAATACTATACTAATTCACTTGAAAATGATTTGCTTTTATTTTCTTCCATACTACAGCGTGACGCAGAATTTGCACTATATATATATATACATATATACGTTTCAAATGTATCCTCATTGATAAAGAGGTCAACACTGATTTGAAAAGTTCAGTGATTATTTTGATGTTATACACGAATTGTCTCTTAGCTTTTTCCGTCTTTTTTTCTGATACTATACACGCAAAATCCCTTGAAAATGTTGTAATTTTATTTTATTCCATAGGATAACCTGAAGTGGTATTTGCATTATATACATTTTAGCATATTTATAACCAACATAAACCAAAGTCCTTCTAAGCAAATCTCAAATGCATTATTATTCAGGTGTTTGCTTCACTCCTCAGGAGGGTCGCAAAACGCCCTGGGAAATGTTTGGGAAGTTCCAGATATCTTCCCATTTCCTCCCAACCGGACTTCCGAAAACTTCACGAAATATCCTCCTGGGAGGATGCTAGGAGCTTTTTCAGATGAACATTCCAGAGAGTTCTTAAAATGGTTGCTCTAAGCACGGGCATGGGAAATACAGTTTAGGTTGATTTTACACAATCTTTGTAGATTTAGGGCTTGATACCCATTTAATACATTATTCATATATATATATCGCATGTGTGTGTGTGTTATGTCATTAAATTAAAAATTGAAAATTATTTTCTGTCAAATTAAACTAACATCTTTATAGTAACAGTAGTAAGTTAGAAGTTTTTCCTGCATTTGATTGTTTATTATTGTTTGATTATTTATTATTGTTTAAAAACTTAAATGCTAGTAAATTTATAAAGATTCTAAATTGCTTGTAAGGACTAAATTGTTCATTGCTTATGTTTGTTTGTAAAAGAACACGTATTTATTCTTAAAAATATTTTTTAATAATATTGCACAATGAGTATCGAAAACTAATTTTTATTTATGAATCTTTGCTATTGATTATATAATTTTGTGTACATATACATAATTTTAGTAACATTGTAATTGCAATCATAATTAAACAATTTTTTAAAATATCTATTACAAAATGAATTGCTATAAATGTATTGCAAGATTTATAATGTACTAAATTGGGAAGTTACAGTTTTTCCTAGATTATATATTATTTTAATTAATGAGAAAAAGAAAAGAAAATATAAATATTTTATGTCTTGTATTTTTTGTTTTTATACAAAAAATAAAAAAATAAATAAATGAATAATTTGAAAAGTTCAGTGGTTCACATTTTTGTAAATACTTATTTTGATTAGCTATTTATTTTTAAAAGCAATACTCAATACTGTAGTGTACATGCCCGAACTGTCCCCATACTGTGCAGCCAGATTGTAAATGGTTGTAGTTGGATTGAGATAGTTGAAATACAAGTTTGAGAATTCAGTTTTATTTACACATGCACAAACATCACACAAACCTATTAGATACATAGAATATTTAACAAAGAATTTAAAGTAAAAGAACGATAATTACAGTTTTGTGGGAAAACTCCACTTTAAGTCAGAACTGTCGACTAAACTCAAGGTGCCAAGAAATTACAGAGTTGCACTAAACATACTTCCTATCGTGAGAGTTTGTAAGCCAACTGAAGATTCCCAACGGTAGTCCAGGCATGCTCTCGGCTTCCTCTCTGGTGAGAGTCTCGAGGCAGACTGATCATTTCTCTTAAACGCTGCAGACTTGGTACCCTTGCCAGCGTGTAGGAGGAGACATGGTTATAATATATTTATTAATAATCACTCAAATGATGATTACTAAGGAAACAATTGGGTATACTGTGACATTTTTAACTTGATGAATTATATGTGTGGTCACAAATTGTACTGTTGGAAAATATCCTTTTACATCCGCTGAATGTAAGGTATCATAATCGGCTGCAGCACATCCTCAATATATCATTGGGCTGACAATGTCCTTATGAAGCGTATCAGGGATGACCTACTATTATATATGATGGCTCCCAAACCATTATGACATGTTGACGAGTGGTGTGACGTTCCACGTTAATGATCAAATTTGTTCTATCTCCTGGACACCCATCAGATTCTCACTTATCGATAATCATCAGACAAACAGAACCGAGATTCGTTCGCTGAACTCCACATTGTGCCATTTAGTCGTTCAAGTGAGTCGTCCTCGACAAGATCGTAATCTTTTAGGTCGGTGGGTTGCCGTCAGTCTTCGTAAAACAGCAGCATCGCATAGCAGTCTCTCTAAAGGGTGGCTTGTGTGCAAAACTGCTTTCACCCAATCATCCTGAACTGTTCATCCAGATATAAGAACATCCAAAGTGCCCTGCGCGTTTCGCAAAATATCGAGATTAGTTGATTGTGAGACCGCCACCGTTTCATTTCTCATGTGTCAATCTTTGCGATCTGATGTACACCTAGATGGAACTAGTCTTTCGTGACGGTTCACATTTCGCTCATTTATTTAATCACTATGGGCTCATCTATATGTCTTTCCTCAGTGATATGACGGTAAGACCAACCAACCGTTCGTAAGCTTACAATTTGACCTATCGTAAAATCTTGTAAATTGTCAATGATTATCTCTCCAGACATAAGAGTCTTCTGAAACAGAGTTTCTCGAAATTCTGTATCCTGTAGGTGACAGAGCGTAGAGACTGATGGTTCATGCACCGCTTCCTTATCTTCTGTTTCACACCATAGACAAGTGATTTGCGTTTGACACTATTTACACAACTTACTCAGCTGTTTATTCTCTGAATCTTTCATATTTATATGGCTGAACCTTGCGTTTATTATGTCGGGCAGAGTAACTATATATAATTATAAAATATATTCCGAAACGTGTTCAATAATTTCATTGTTATTTTTTGTGCAGCATGGAAGGTGATGCATTGGAAATAATTGTTACAAATAACATTTAATTTAAAATTTCTATATCGATAAGAAATCTTCATAATTTTTTTAAACTATAAATGAGCTTTTAAAATATGATTTGTTTTGGTATTTAGAAAAAAATTAATAATTTATATTTAAGAGTAATACATGCCTCTTGCATAATAAACGTTTTGACAACCTAAGAATTAATTTCTATTAATGCGATATTCCAAAAAACATAAATTTTATGCTTTTTTTTAACAAAAATGGTTATAATATTATTAACATTATATTAATTGGATAAGCTTAAAACGAACATACTCTTAATTTGTTAAAATATTTTATCATTTAATGCGTATTCATTGTTACTATAAAAAAAACATTATATTATGAAAGTACTAATTTTAACGGCAAGAAACAATAATAGCACAATGTAAAAAAATTTTAAAAATGTCATTTTATTTATTCATTACAAAATCAATTTTAATCTAATCTCTTAATAAATAATACATTTTTGTATCTGTAAATCTTGTAACATGGTTAAAAAATTGAATGTGTTACGAAAGGAAAGGAAAACTTACGAAGATGCTAGTTTTATATTAGATAAAGCATTTGGAAAACAATATTTTTTATGCAATTGTATTTTTAAGCAGTAAATTAAAATTAATATGACTATTTTTTTTTATTCAAGCATCAATTAATCTCCCTGTGGAACACAAAAAAGAGCAATCCGAGTCTTACAGAAGCAAGAAGTATTAGAACAAACGATTAAAATGTAAATATAATGTAACGTCTCGGCACTATATATTACAAGTACTATATATACAAATATGTATACAAATAAATATACAAATATGTATATAAAATATTTATACAAATAATGAACTCGGGGTTATTATACAAAGAAATGAAAATCAAAAATATAAATTTTATCACAAGTACAGTTCATTCTGAGATTGGTGATGTTCAGAGTTCTCGAGTCTACGTCGAATCTAAATGCCTGCTCTGCGGCAGACGTTAACTATCACACGGCGGATTCAAGAAACCACAAGAGACTCACTTTGAAAACAAGCGGAAATTCTATCCTATTCAGTCACTTCAGAGAAAAGAAGAAAAATCACACTTCTAGTCGGTTCGTCATGTAACTCTATCTCTTCTACACCATTAACCTCCTTTTAAGACAATAGGTCAAAAGGGGAGAAGAGTCAGCTTCCCTCACTTCTAATTTGAGTAGACATTTCTCAGCTCATGGTCTATCACCAATCACGATGGAACAATTGATGGTATAATCTATATTCAGTCTGTAATTGTTTCGATCTGTGAAGGATGCACATACATTCGTTTATTTTATAAGTCTCATTTTACATGATACTAAATATCTGCTACCAGATTTGAGTAACAGATTTTTCTCATTAGTACAAAATTCTAATTGCATCTAATATAACTACCCACAATATTACTGCCTTATTGTTATTATATACTTGTCAAAAAATACATTCCTCTCTCCTGGGAATGAAATGCCAAAACACTTTCCGTGAGAAAAAAATGCTACAATAACAAGTTAAAACTGATTTTTCAGTTATTGTATTAAAAGTTTGTGATACACTTTTTAAAAAAGATATTTCAACTATGGAAGCAATTCCAGATTTGAAAAAGTTAATATTTTCTATATTTGGTTTTTAGTTTTTATTTCACATAACTGATTCGCTTTGATAAAAGTAGGCAACGTTTACTATGATTAATGTTATGGAGAAATGCCAGATACGGCTGTGGTAGTACTTGAATAAACATAACTTTTACTGATCTATCAATTTAAAAATGCTTTTTTCCCCATATTTTCTATTGTGGATTTATATACCATTTTGTGTATTTGTAGTTTCTTCTTTTTAAATAAAATTTTGAAATAAAATCTTAATCATAAAAGGAGTTTTGTATTCAAATTTTCGGTTTCCCTAAAATGAAAAATGTACGTATACATAAATGCAAAAATACTTTTAAGAAATCGAATTTTAAAGAATTACTAATGTATGTGAAAAAGTCTGCTATGATTTAAAAAAATATTGGTATATTTTGTACTTTATTGGAATTCAGATTTAAAAAAAAAGAATAAAATATGCATTATTTAAAAAAATTTCTCTAATTAATATTAATTGTAAATTATCAATATGGATATTTCTTTACCTTTACTAGAATGGTCCATCACGAGGTGTTAGAATATATAAATGTAATAAATTAATTGTCCTAAATTTATTTTATTATCGTAAATATCAATAAGAAACAAATTTGTTTTTTGTATCGAATATTATTGAATAGTTTGATAGATTTTATATTTAATTTTGTAACATCTCTTCATTGACAATGTTTTATTTTACGGAATGTATATAAATATTCATTTATTAAAATGTATTCTATGCATTTAATAAAAAAATGGCGAGTCTGCAATTCAAATGACTAATAAACACAATACATTATCATAGTTGTATATACGTCGTATAAGCCAATACATTTTAGAAATTTTTCTATATCTAAATTATGGGAGTTGGCTTATTTATGGACAATCTAATTTTTCAAAGAAAAAAACGTTATTTTTCCTTTAGAGGGGTGCAAGCGATAAATCGCCAAATATTGCCAAATATAGCATGTTTTTATTTCATTAGTTTATATTTCTAAATTTACGAAAAAAAAGTAATTTTAAATAAAATTTATTCGCGTTATTAAAATAAATTATTTTATTTTCGAAATTTTTTATATTGCTGGCTTCTTCAGTCGTCGCCAAAACGAAAAATTGGATTTTAGCGAAATGTGCGCCTGACTAATGAAAAAGTGAAATATGCTTTTTTTAAACGCAACAGCCTCGTGATGGGACATGGTCTTCTGCCAGATTCCAAAACATGAGTTGTTTTCCATTTACGGGTTAGGGTTGTCAGTTCTACGCCCAGCAGTAATATTAGACCGCCATATTCCTCTAATTGCGATTTAAGGTGGTCTCCGAACCATTACAAACATCCATGACACTGTTGGGGCCTGAAACCTGCGGCACCGAGGAATATTCGCTCAGCCAATATATATATACAACCATATAACATATTAAGTTCGATATAGGACATACTTTTCCCAATATTATGAAAACCTCTATAAATCATTTCGCTATCTTCTCTGTAATGCAAAAAGTATGATTCCCGCTAAAATAAATAACATATTAAAAAAAAAAGAAGTTTACTGAAGTCGCAGTATTTTTTTCCCTGAATGATACCCAATTCTTTTAATGACTTTTATCCCAGTTACCCCAGTTGATATATTTTATTGATTTATATCTAAGTTGAAATGAAATGTGTGTGATAAATATATAAATAATGTATAATAAATGTATAAATAATGTATTCTGTATTAATAATCTATTATAAGTGTATTTAATGTATTTTTTACGTCAGTGTTGTCATTTATTTGTCTCACAATTTCATTAGTTTTCATTTCTATCGTTACCGATTAAACTGTTACAGATTTAATAAAAGCAAATACTGCAAAAGTTTCATTTTTCATTGCATTAGAAGTATAGTTTATTCAGAAATTTATAATTATCAATATTTTTTTTTTAATTTTTAAGTCAGTGCTTTTCAAATTTATTGTTGTTGGTGCGCATTTAAAAACCTACAAATAACTGTAGGCTCACTGTATACAAATTTATGACAAATAACCATCAGCGGTTAACTCCTCACAGTTTTACATATCGGTCATCAATTCCATAAACTGCTACAGGCGGCGGAGTTTCAGAGGCTATAATGCAAATTTTTTTAACGATGAAACTCCCATAGACATTTGAAAATCTAACAGTTTAACAGGGAAATTATCTCTCTTAGTTTCTCGGAGATATACTTTGGCGCATTATTACTAATTTGGCGACTTCTTATTTGAAGGAAGAAGGAAAAAAGAAACCAGAAAAAGTAGTTGTTTGTAATGAAAGCTGACCTTCAATGGCAAAACTAACAAGAAAAAGAGTAACTATATTTATTTTTATATCTGGGCACATATTTCTCCGGAATACCACAGGGCACAGCCGGAAATCTTCAAGGGCGCACCAGGACGCCCTGGCACACCCTTTGAGAATCACAGTTCTAGTCTTATCTTCTAATGATTTTGTCATCTTACAATGTAAACATATATCTTACGTCAAATTTAATTAATATTCCATTGATGTTCTTGTAATTTCAGCACAAAAATCAAAATTCTTTTTTTTTTTCCAAAATGTATTTTTTTTTCTTTCGGTTTATCATTTAATTGTCAGTCAACATCTACAACATTTAACTAAATTTCAAACATTCTTATTATATTTAAGTACATTGAAATTTAATGAAAACAAATCTTTATTTCTTCTTAAAATGTTTTTCTAATTGATTTATCTGTTTAAAATAATCATTGTAATGCTTAATATACCAGACTTTATTTATCATTTAATTATACATCTATTAGTTTTAAGACTAAACAATTACAAAATAATTTGCGCTATTTATATTTAAATTATGTTTTATTTGCTTGAAGTTACATAGTATTATTTTTTAGCTAATTCTTAACGATTAACATTTGGAAGAAAAAAAATCACAAATAGAATTTTTCAAAAATTTTCATTGTTTTGTCCATTGTAACACACTAATGTGCAACAATTAAGCAACAACCAGGAAAGTATTATTTTCATCCAAAGAAACAACGTGTAACTATAAACTTTACGTATATGACAGGTAAACATTTAACAATACTACTCCTCAACGGAAATATTGCATACCAGTAAGATTTTAAATGATTGTATCATATTGTTTTGGATATCAGAAAAATTTGGAAACAGCCAAGTTGTAAAAAATGAGTAGAGGTCATCATCTGAATAAGCCAAGCAGTAGGAGATAGCAGGATGACTTAAAGAAACCAATGACAGTTAGGAATAGCTTGTGCTATAAATACCAATCGTTTGGTTATTTGTCCTTTTGTACAACCGATAAAGTGAAGGAACAATGTCACAAAGAGCAGTATGGGGGAATACAGAGACAGAACTTTACAGGAAGTCGCTTGGAATTCAGCATCAGGCCAGAAAACTCTGCGAAACACATAAACTCTGCAATACAATGTCCTGGATTTCTGTAAACGGCCTCATAGATATCTGCATCTGTTCTCGTGATATCGCAACTTCAGTGCGGTATAAATATGGCATCTTTTCACAATATGTTCTCCATTTCCTGTATGATGCAATCGTTATTATGTCTGTAGGGATGACGACATTCACGTTTATAGAGAATGCAAGTCATACCATACTTCAATATGATGCATTGCTTCGTATAGAATGGCATCACGATTACCCAATTTGGATATGATTGAAATTGGATAGGATATATTAGGTAAGGTCTGACAATTCACTTCTTGATCATTTTTGTAAACTTTTCGTACCAAATATAAGTCTTCTAAATAGCTCAACCCTATAGAAGATTTTATTATTGATCGGAATCGATCATTATCGCATTTCGTATCATTGAACTTTCATCTTTAAATTATTTTATTGTCATCTATCCTACTTTCGTGTTACTCTATACCATTTAAACACATACTGAGCATTTCCAGTTTGTATTTCTAGAACAGTGTCTTTTCTATGACAGTTACCCTACTTTTAAATAAATAGTTCTAATGTTATTTCCTTTTTCCCACTTTGTTGCTTAACTTTTTGACACTACTGTACAAAAAAAAAAAATTATAAAAATAATGATTAATTATTTTAATCTAAATATATTTAAGTTAAATTATGAAAATATATTTTTCTAAAAAATAATAAATATGTTGAATTAAAAATATCTTGGCAAAAATTAAATAATTTAGTTTTCATTATAAAATAGTGCATTATATATAATAAAATTGAATCAAATATTTTTTTCTGCTCTCCTTTTTTCGTACTTTGACATTTTTCAAAATACTTTCTCCACTGTTGAATCTTCTGAGTTGTATTGTATACATGTGGGTATATGCCCCACTGGTTTTAATTTATTTAAGTATTTGTAATTGTCTTCCACTGGTGCTTATCCAACAAGTTCGCGATGTTGTTGGAAAAATTTAAAAAGCGAAACGAATTACTTTGGAAACAAAAGTAGAACATATCTTTTAAAATCAGTGGCATTCACTCGTTTGAGGAGGAGATGCATGCTGGCAAACACAATTTCTTGATCAGTTGGCATGTTTATCTTTAGTAGCTCTTACTTAGATTGGTATCGCTCTTTTAAGTTTCCATGGCGTTAAATCATGTGGTTATATAGGAATTTTCCACGAATATTTTTGAGGATTTAAATTTTGTGTTTTAATAAATCAAAAGACTGAAGTAAAGTATGAAGGGTTATTCTTATAAATCTTTGGGCCATGAATTTTTCATGTAATTCTTCAAGTGATTTGATACCAAAAATTTGTCATTTTTAATATTGTGTTTGTTTTTAGATTAATGAAATATAATGATGTTTGACTTTGTTCATAAATTGTGACTAAAATGTTTATAAAATTTGAAAAATGGAACTCTATATTGTGACAAATAATTAAAAAAATAGATAATTTAAAACTTTTTTGTCTAATTTTATTAATATAAGTTAAAAATTATTATTAATATGTTTCGTTACTTTTTTTAATCTAACTAATCATACTAATTTATTTACAAGTAACATTTACAATTTTTTAAATCATGTAAGAATATAAATGATTTCAATTATAACGATAATTATGGAATTATAAGGCAGCGTGTGAAGGATTATTCTTATAATATTTGACTTAGATGGGTATTGCTGTTTTAAGTTTCCATGGCGTTAAATCATGTGGTTATATAGGAATTTTCCACGAACATTTTTGAGGATTTAAATTTTGGGTTTCAATAAATCAAAAGACTGAAGTAAAGTATAAAGGGTTATTCTTATAAATCTTTGGGCCATGAGTTTTTCATGTAGTTCTTCAAGTGATTTGATACCAAA
Organism: Caerostris darwini; assembly: GCA_021605075.1. NCBI lineage: Eukaryota > Metazoa > Arthropoda > Arachnida > Araneae > Araneidae > Caerostris > Caerostris darwini. Next base: position 224,435 of record BPLQ01009016.1, read on the forward strand.
AATTTGTCATTTTTAATATTGTGTTTGTTTTCAGATTACAGATATGTACTGATGTTTGACTTTGTTCATATCTATTACATTGGTTTTACAATTATATTGTGATGAACAATTAAAAAATAAATATGAAAATAATTTAAAACCATTTTGATTATTTGATTTTGTCATAATTCGTGAGCAATTTGACATTACTCATACGCTATTACAGTTTTGCAATCATGATTAAAATGATTAAAAAACGAATGATTAAAAAAATAAATATGAAAATAATTTAAAACTATTTTGATTATTTGAATAGTTTATAATTCGTGAACAATTTGACATTATTCATAAACAATTAAGCTTTTGTAATCATATTGTAACGAATATTTAAAAAAATAGTTATAAAAATAATTTTAAACTATTTTGATTTTTTGGATAATATAATTTTAAAATGTTATTAATATGTTTGGTTTCTTATTTCAATCTAACTTATAATGCTAATTCAGTTACAAATAAAGTAATATTTTAAATATTTTTTCAATCTTGTGTGAATATAAATAAGCTTATTATAACAAAAATTTTAAAATTGTAATAATATTAATACATGTTAAATATGTTTTAATTCAGCATAAGCAAAAGCTATTATTATTAAAAAATATTGATCAGTAATATAACCAAAAAAGCACTTGGAGCAGTATGTATTTAAACTAAAATTAATCTTTTAATGAAGTTTTTTTAAAATTATATTTTTAAGTTCCTTACTTAATTGTAATTGGTTATTTTCTTTCTGTAAATTATGGATAAAAAGATAAAACAAACATATATAAGATAAAAGATTTAACATTTTATGGATAAAAGTTAAAACAAAAGTGGAAATAACTTTAAAAAACATTTTTTCTTGATGTTAATTGTTTAAAGTGCATATTTTTACAATATTTTAAAAACATATTATTTTATTCAATAGCATCTATAGCTATATTTGCATTAAAATATCATTACAGCAACCATTATAATGAGAAACATTTTTGTTATGTTTGTACACTATTAATTAAGATTAAGTAATTATCACTGAAGATTAAATAAATGTTGGGAAAAGCCATTCTTGGATCAGAACTTTTATGTGCTTACCCACGTTAAAATATTTAATGACATTCTTACAAATTGATATCAAAATGCATTCATCTAGTAGAAAACAGCACATTATTGCAAAGTTGAATGTACAGAATGGTAAGTACATTACTGATCTTAACATTCACGTTCTTGCACAATGAACTACCCCATCTCTATCTGAAACTAAACTATCATGATGACCGTAAGATCATTCTGAGATGTAGTATGCATCGAAGTGAATAGTTGTTCATCTTTTAATTGCTGCATACCACGTTCTATTAAAATGTGTTCTTTGCTATCTGGTCAGCAATAATTGCAGAACGTGGACACTATAGTGTGAGATTGAGCGTAGTTGTATCTTTTACTGTGGCACGTATACGTATTTATGAATTAAGTTCTTGAAGCAGAATATTTTCAACTCTAATAAAGAATATCTACAAGTACTTTGATATTTACTACTTTGCAATTTGATATTGTATTTACTAAGAAGTATTTTTTTCTGCAATAATATCCATTAAATAATAGCATTTGTATGTAATGATAAGCTAAATATTTTTTTCAATAAATATGACATAAAAATTTTGTCATTTATCCTTTTGCTTTGTTAAAATTAACAGTTTCTTTAATAAAGTTATAAATTTTAAAATATTTTATTTCGTAAAATATTTAGTTATTTAAAAAATTGTTAAATTTTACTTCTAAAAATAAAATTCTAAATGTTTTTATTACTAAATGGCATCTGTTTAATTGTATAGTAGTTGTATTCAAATATTAGAGTTGAATTTTGCTATAGAAAAAAAAAAAAATTCTCAAAATTTGATAAATTTTAACAATCTTTCTTTAGTTTTAAAATAATTAAAAATATTTTTAGAATCGAGCAATATGATAAATAATTTTTAATTTTTTTCAATTATATTGAACATAGAAATTAGTTAGTTAATTATTAATTCAGAAATATTTCATAGAAATATTTCTGAACTTATATATATTATCTAATTATCTGTTATTGTAAAAGTATGTGTTGAATACATTCAAAGAGATTATATTCTATAGATACACTAACGCATTTTTTATTTAAACTAATTAATGTAAAGCAATTACAAATGTATAAATTGTAATTTATAAACATACAAAATAATGAATGACTATTTTAAAATTGTCGACGTACTTTAGTTGTATTTTAATAAAACTACAGTGTGTTTATTTCTAAATACATTTTTTTTTAATTCTTTGTTGGAATTTGACTACCTATCTTAAATGCACTAAATACCTTTATGGCAAAGAAAAGCTATAAACTTTTTTACGACACTGTGTCAATTTTTGTGTGTTTCTTACAATGTAGTCTTCTTTCAGCGTTTTATGGTATTTTCAGTATTTGTTGTATTTTTGTAATGTAATAAATTATTTTATTTCGATTTTTACATGCTTCCGTGTGAAATTTTTAAATGATTGTCACCAACTTATCTTTTTTAAATATTTTCCAGTTAATTATAATAAACTTAATAAGTCGTTTATATAAATTATATAACTAGTAACTCATAACAACTGTGTAATTAATTTGAATTAAAGTAAATATTTTTATAAAGATTAATGCGATGAAAAAAAGAGACATGAAAAATGCAGAAAAAAAAATGCAATTTATAGTTAAACTATACCCTGTAAAACAAAAGTTTTTAACTTAATAGGAACACAGTAAATAAAAGTGGTTTAACTTTTTTAGTACTCTGTACTTTTCTGCTAATAATACGAAGATCAAGTATCTCCATTTACGAATAATAGTGCAGCATTTTCCCCATGAAATGATGTAAAGCATTCCTATTCCCAGGGGAAAGGAATGCCCTTTTTTTAACAAGTGTTTAACAACAACCTATCACTCAAATCTGACAGCAGATAAGGAGTGCCATAGATATTTATATATGCAATTAGTGTTTTGTTCTAATGATAATAACCTATCACTCAAATCTGACAGCAGAAAAGGAGTGCCATAGATATTTATATATGCAATTAGTGTTTTGTTCTAATGATAATAGCCTATCACTCAAATCTGACAGCAGATAATCAGTATCATGGATTATGAAACATCATGAAATTAGCGATTGTCTGTTCGCCCTTCACCTTGCAGATGAAGTACGGACTACACCATGAGTTGTTGCATCGTAACTGGGGCTGAGGAAATGTCCACTCCGTTCGGAAGTGAGCGAAGAGCGAATGCCCCCCGCTCTTGACGTAATTTATTAAAGGGCAGGGGGTTGGAGAAGCAGAAGAAAGCGAGTTTTACGACGAGTCGACAAGAGGTGTTGTTTTTCTTCTTTTCTGTTCTATATTTCTTCTTCATGGTTGTCTTTTTTTAGGTTTCGTGATTACGTTGTGTGATAATTATGGTCTGCCGCAGACTGGTATGAGATTCATCGTAATAATTCATAGTTGAGAACTCTGAAAATCTCTGTCCTTCGAGTGAACTGCACTTGTAAATCAAATTTAATTGTTTATTTTTTTTATTTTTTGTAAATAGTAATGACGTTTCAATTTGTTTATAAGCACATTTGGAATCAAATTTGAACTTTTTTATTTTTGTCTTCATACTTGAAGCATCAAAGCATCATTATTTTAAAAAAAATACCAAGAATAAATCCAGTTTTACTTTATTGTAATATAAAATTCACCTCTATGCATATCATGGTTTTCAATATCTACAAATACGCAAACGCATTTTAAAAAGAGTCAGACAGCAAACTCAAAAAAGCATTTCTTATTGGACAAGGCCATAATAAGATTCATGAACTTGGCTATCATAAAAATCAAATATCTATGAATAATTTGTCTATATGTCAAGTGCATTCTCAGCTTTCAACAATAGTAAAGGTCTCGCTGTTTTTAATACGGCAGATAAATATGAAATGTATAGTTTCTTTTTCATTTTATCGTTATTTGTATTTCATTTTATGAAAGTAATATCATTTTTTATCGATAAATCATTTTTAAAATATAACGTATACTTTTTCTTATTGAATTGACATATATTATTTTAATATATTATATTAATATTTCATGGCAACTTATTATACTTTGAATAAATGGATTACCTTTCTGTTTCAATCCAGCCGACGTGGCCACTTTGCCAATTTCCCACTCAATCAGTGGTTGAACTATAACATAAGTGAACTGTTAGTGTTTCACAGCATGAGTGGAAATTCATGAATTTAGAATAAAAACTCCTGTTGTGGGTCCGGGAGGAAATAGCCCCACTGTAGTCCATGCATGCTGTAAAAGGCGACTAAAATGGATACCCGTGTCCTGTCAGGTATCCATGAAAGTTCTCTCTGAATGCATCGTTTTCGCTCTGTAGATTGTTGGAACCTTAACCATTCATTTCTGTCTGTAGATTGTTGGAACCTTAACCATTCATTTTCTGTCTGTAGATTGTTGGAACCTTAACCATTCATTTCTGTCTGTAGATTGTTGGAACCTTAACCATTCATTTCTGTCTGTAGATTGTTGGAACCTTAACCATTCATTTCTGTCTGTAGATTGTTGGAAGTTTAACCATTCATTTCTGTCTGTAGATTGTTGGAACCTTAACCATTCATTTCTGTCTGTAGATTGTTGGAACCTTAACCATTCATTTCTGTCTGTAGATTGTTGGAACCTTAACCATTCATTTCTGTCTGTAGATTGTTGGAACCTTAACCATTCATTTCTGTCTGTAGATTGTTGGAACCTTAACCATTCATTTCTGTCTGTAGATTGTTGGAACCTTAACCATTCATTTCTGTCTGTAGATTGTTGGAACCTTAACCATTCATTTCTGTCTGTAGATTGTTGGAACCTTAAACCAGTAGAATTCAAAGTTTCTAGTGCACAAAAAGAAAAAAAAAATCCATTACTATTTTTTAGGCCATAAACTCCCCGTGTGGAACCGGATAAGAATAGCCCCACTGTAGCCCTTGCATGTCTTAAAGGCGATTAAAATGGGCACCCAGTGCCCGGGAATATAACCGAGGGGGTATAAATTCAAACTTCTTCCTTAGGGTGCCCATCTCATTGTACCGCAAGGCCATAGACAAAAAGAAGCTGGTTTGATCTAGATGTTGTTGTTGACCAAGTGGAAAAAGTAACAACAGAATAAAAACCTCATGAGTTTAGAATAATATATCTCATGTGCAGAGAATAAAATATCTCATGAGTTTAGTATACAAACCAGCAATAGTGGCGTATGAAGAGTTTGTACCTGGAAGTTGTACCTCCTGGAACCTAAGAAAACAATATTCTAATCTGTAGATTTATTCGGTCCATCCCCAACGTAGAAAGCAATTCGCTTGTAGTGTTTTAAACTGGTACTCATCTCAGAAATGTAATACTTTTTCCATTAAACTGATCTGACTCACTAAAGTAAAAAATATTTTTTTCATTATTTTAATAACAAACTATAAATATAGAAAATTTTTAAATGATCATTTTTCTTTTAAATTGTACTTTTCTGAGTATAATACTGGAGTGCACAAACATTTACATTCTACAGATAGTTATTATCCATATTTCAGGTTCGCTAGACAACTAATCAATATCTTAATACAAAATTTTGGACAGAAATTTTGAATGGTACTATTCAATAGTGCAATTTCAATACCAATATGTTTAAATTACTAAATGAACTCCTTGCTATATGTCAAACTATGATTAGCTAAAGGCAGAAATGGAGATACAACATGTTAGTCCAAAGGATGTTTTAAGAGATATTCTATATCCAACAAAGATTTAAAGAGATATTCTATACCACTCAAAACCATTTAATTTTATTACTACTATATGCGTAGGTGTATTTGGGGATGTTCCTTAAAATTTTCATTCCTTATGATGCATTTAAATTTAAATTTTATAATAATTAAAAATTCCAATCTATGACAACAGATTTATTTTGAATATATTTTGAAAAAACAGAAGTATTTCAAAGAAAAAAAATTGTACGTGTCTTGTTTAAGTGTCAGGTACTTTGACTTGAGTTTATTCAGAACTAGATGGCAGATATGTAGCAAGTGTAACGTTATCCAGCAAGAGGTCTGCTGTACTGCACCTATATTTTGTCAAATACTGATGGAGCACTCATCACAGTTATAGTATCTGGAAGTATCAACGTTTATGTATTTTTAGGGATAAAATGTTATTATTTTCCGAAAAAATAAATACATCGTATTTATCGTCCTGGACTCTCCGTTCTGTTACGTATTTACTTCAGATCAGATTTAGATCCAGGCATCTTAAGTTATGAAGTTCAATTTGCTAACTACCAGCGTAGTTAGGTTTTATTGTGCAATAACGGAAATTTCTTTTCGTATATATTGTATTTATTTTATAATAATAATTTATTTTTAAATATAATTTTATGATTTTGCATGAGTATGTATGCATTCCCACACTCTCACACACATAACTATAACCTTAAATACAAAGTTGATAAATCCTCCTTTCGAGAACGAGTGGACCCTTACGTTAGACTTTGGACTTGGTACGTTATTTCCCCTCACCCATTAGACTTTGGAACAGATAATGGGAGAGGATGAAAGAGAAAAGGGAGTGTGCATAGTAGAGTGAAGAGTTGCAGGCAGTACGGAAGGTATACAAAGACCCTTAAACGCACTGATTTTTTAAGATGATTTTGTAAATATTTGTGATATAATTGCATTTTGTGTGTTATGTGTTGCAGTTATACAGTGCTGTTTTAGCAATTTTTATAAGTATGACAGCTAAACGTCCCATATTTATTTTGAAATTTTTTTTAACTTCTAAGCATGAACAACACTGATTCAAGACCACACGCATATCCAGCCCTAATTCGTACTGCAAGTAATAAAACATAGTTACGGAAGCTATGTATTTTATTTTTCCTTAGTTATAATTTAATGTAATGAATTTTAATAAATATGGCAACTAAACATTCGCGTATTTATTTTGAAAAATAATTTAATTTCTGTCTATGAAAAACACTGAATCAAGACCACGTGCATTTTTTTAAATTTATACTTTAAGTTGAAAATACTAATAATTTAAGTAATATGTTTTTATTATAAAATGAAATATCTGTATTGATATATTAAGTTATAATATCTATTTAAAGGGTTTCTGTCATATATTATCTATATTAACGTATAAAATTAAAATTAACTATTAGTATATTATTTAATATAATAATTTAGAGTGACCACTTTAAAACTGAATCAAACAAAACAAAAATAATTTTAGGATTACAAAAATAAGACCTCGCATCTGTAAATCACCGACTTATTCAGTTCTTTCAAATTTGGTGATTAGATTTCGAAACACGTTGTCTCTAGAAAATGCAGTGACATTAATGTCATATTAATGCGGCCATAATTTTTTAGTTTGAAAAATTGTTCTTTAACTGGAATAGAAGAAGAAACTCAGTGAGATTTATTCGTTGCTGGGCATCAGCTATATTAACCTCCAAGGGATGTTGTATAATCTACAAAGAATAGAAAATATAAAAGATTCTTTTTCAAATCCTTTAATTTTTCTATGGTTACCCTGTATGTTTAATCTTTTTTTTTTTTTTTCAATTCCTAGTATGAGTTCACGCTCTCCCTATCAAATTCTGTTCCAATTTTCAATCGTTAATAAACTATTTTTTATTCATCCACTCAAGTTCAAATACATTTTTTAAACTTGTAGTGGATGACACTTGATGTTAATGCAGTTTTTTCAAATATTAATTCATTAATTAAATTTAATTAATTAATTTTAGTTTTTTTTTAGATTTAAGTTGCATGTATCTACCAATAGATGGCCCCAGATGTAAGAGAAAAATTTCAACTTGAAATGAAAAGCTTTCTTTTTCTTCAATTCCTACTATTAGTTCACACTCGCCCTATATACATTTATATATCTTGTTCAAATTTTCAATCATTAATAAAATACTTTTTATTTATCCACTTAGGTTCAAATACATTTTTTTAAACTTGTAGTGGATGACACTTGATGTTAATACAGTTTTTTCAAATATTAATTAATTAATTAGTTTTAGTTTTATATGGGAGAAAAAAATTTATCTTATATAAGATATTTTGCAGGATATATATTTAGGAATAAATACCATCAGTGAAGAAGCGTGTAGATCGCTGGAAAAAAATTTCTCCTTCAAATTCTTTTTTCATTCTGGGTTCTAGTCTGAGCCAAGGAGGGAACAAAATGGAAAAATAAACACGTGAATAAATTAGTGAGAGAGATGAAAAGTGTGTATGTAAGAGAGAGAGAGAGATAATTTTTTCTAATTTAATAAAATGAATGAAAATTATTTATAATAATTATAAAGAATTATATTTTATATTAAAAATTTATATTTTAAATTATAAAGAATTTTCTGCAATGTAGTGAAAAAAAGTAGGAATTGACTTTAAAAATTTTTTATACTACTTGTTTTAAATATCTCTCACTACACATTTAAATTTGAAATGCATAATTAGAGAGTTAAGTGAAAAGTACTTTTCATATATTAATCGAAATTATATACAACAATATTGAACTCTAGTCAATTCTATTGCTGTGAGCAGGAAACGTATTCTGTAAATAATTTAATTTATAACACATACATAATACAACCTGTTCCATAACACATGATGCAATCCGTTTCATGTTGCAAATCCTAACTTTAAACGAAGAGCAATTTGATGGTATATTATATGTCTTTGTTATGTTATTGAATATCATATTCAGACCATTTCAACAAAGTACTTACAAACTTCAAACTACCGCAAATCGCTGGTTGATTTGGTGGCCAGATGGGTTACAGTTTCTGTGGTGTGATTTACCTTCATTTAAATTCCACTTGCTGCATTTCGGCATCAAATGTTGTTGAATGATTTCTCTGCGCATTTTGACGTGTTCAAATCTATCCATTCGCCAGGTGGAAATTTTGAAGCAATGTAGATTTACTAAATATTAATATGGCAAATATGTAAATGAATCTTATTTGAATCAACATTGAGAATTAAGTTGTACCTATTTTATTTTTATTGTTAAGATTTTAATTATAATAATTGTTTTATAAATTAATTATCTGTACCTGTAGTTAATATATAAATTAAATTCCAATTATATAAGGATATTTGACCAATACCCAATGTTTGCTCAATCGCAATTGCAAAATGTATTCTTCATAACACTTCGCATTAATTCTTTAGGATGGGAATTCTCGGTTGGACAATATAAATTTGATCAAAACCTAAACATGTACAATTCCTTTATTTTAATATAAAAGAAAAGGTATTAAATGTTCATCTAGTACATGGTAAGTTGTATTGGAATTATGGAAAACTATAGAACGGATGAGAAAAAAATAAAAATAAAAACTGTTCCATTAGCCTTGCAGGTACCTTTTAAAAACAGTGCATTTAAACATTGGAACTACATGGCTGGAAACTATCTGCAATTTTTTCATAGTAATAATGCATTCCATTCATGAATACCTATTTTAAAATTACTAACTTTGAAATAAAATTTCAAAATCTATTGAAAACCTCATCGAATTACATTCCATTATGGTGATCTGCATACGCCACTATTTTGGATTTTTTAATATGAGATCATCCAAAGGGGCTAGTTTATCGAATCTTATATATAGAAAGACCATTGCAGGATCACGATAGGAAACATATATGAATAGGAATCACATTAAGTATTTTCTATAAAATATGCTTTCCTATTATCAATTGAGTATTTCCTATCCCAATTTTTGACCTCTCGTTATGCCATAGAAGATCGTTATGCGTCATAGAAGAACAGCATTTGAATGCTAAAATTCTTGGTCAAGTTCATTGTCTTAAATAAGGCAATGACTCCAGAGAGTACTGGTGTTATTAAAGCTTTAAAAATAGAAATTGTTCAGTGATAATGGATAAAACTTTAACGAATAGGGGTTTCGATTGGATGAATAGGTACAGCGAGTGGTGCATAAATCGTTGCACATGCCTGAATATAGATTGATCCCAATATTGGACAATGTTAGAACACGTTTCAAGTTCATTAAATTGAGACTCTCCAGAGAGCCAAAACATTGTGACCAAGCTTTAAAAATAGAAATTGTTCAGTGAGTTGGATAAAACTTTCGCGAACACAGTTTCAACCCGCCGTTTAGATGAATACGTACACCAGTAATACCAGTTAAATCGTTCCACCACATGCCTCCAATCATAGATTGATTGCGCTTTTGGCAACAATGTTGGTCATAATGTTTTTGGTTTATATATATATATATATATAACTGCGAAAGTTATAGGTGTTTACTAGTAAGAAAGAGTCATCGTCAAAACAAAACATTTGAAGTTTCTCAACTAGCAGTTTTGTGGAACGTAAAAAATGGAACATACCAAAAGAGTCCATGAAGAAAAAATACCAATTCAGTGATTATAGAAAAATCACGAAGATTTCATCACAAAAAAAAAAAAAATGTGAGAAAGAATGCAGGCTTAGTAGGGTAAGTGATACAAAACGAATTTGGAATGCTTCAAAAATCAAGAAATGAACAAAAAAAGTGTTTTTATACACGAACACTGCTATCTATCAATATATATACGTGAATTTGAAACATATTATTAACTATTTTCTATCAAAAACATGCTTGATTAAAATTAATTAACAGATTTAAATGTTATCAATGAAATACTTACATGTATTAGATCTAATTAAATACCATGCTTTTAATTTTTTTATGTGTCTATATAAAATTCATTTTTTAAATCTAGTTTTAGTTACAATATGTTTAAGTATATTCTATATTACCAGTAAATTTTAAAGCCAGTTGACCAGGATCTTAACAGAATCATCATTCTATTTTTAATCTCTAATGGCACCATTATTTGAAGTGAATTTATCCTTCACTGGGAGACATTTTGATTATAATAACTTTTGACATTTTGATTATAATAACTTTTTGATAAATCGAGCGGATCGAACCCAGGCTGCATTTATTTATTGTATATAAAGATCCATCTTTACTCCGGAAACTTTCTAAAAATCTAATTTATTGTGTAAATAGCTTTAACTTGAATAAATATTCAATGGATATGCTTCAATTTTTTATTCCATGGTTTGTTATTTGGAAAATTACAAATGAACTACAGAAAAATTAACATTATAACACCGTTAAAAATAAAAGAAGCTATAGAATATTTGCTTAATACATATGAGAGGATGTAAAATAATATTAATTTGTTATATAGGAAACGAAACATTATATTTAACTTATGTATTATTAGAGTACAGTGTATTTAATTATGAAGTAGAACTTAGTGGAGTTAATTAATTTTTGTCAAGAATTATATTATTTTTATTAATTATATTTATTATATATTTATTCAATGGTAATCGTCAAGAGTAAAAACTTGTTTTGGCAATTAGAAGTTTGTAATAAATGAAAGTTATTTATAAAATTGCATTATTTGCTTTAATTTGATATATTTAATTCCTATATATCCTATTAGAAATATTTATTTTTTTATTTATTTGCTAAAAATATTTGAACTGAATTTTTTTAAATCGTCAATAAATTAGAAACAATCATTAAAATATCTAAAAATGGAAAAGTAATACTTGAACATTTTAAATTCTTTTGTTTTATTGCAGCTGTCAATACAAAGCCAGTTAATTTTTATGCCATAAGCAAGGGCTGCACCGCTGTTACTTATTTAACACTAACCAAGGATCACGTGTAGCTTGAAACTGCACTACCCCCACAAGTCTCTACAATCACATTAGACCGAATCCTATGGTTTAAAGTGGATTCCGAACCACTACAAACATCCATGGCACCGCCGGGACTTGCATCCGAAACCTTTGGCACCGACCACCAAATCTTAGCCCCACGGCCATGAGGCCCGACCTTTTAAACTATTGTTACATAATTTATTTTTTTCAAAGTCTTTACAAATCATAATTGCAACATATCCAACTTATGAAATATAATTAAATTCAAATTTACCCCAGAGATCATGAAAATTAATTTAAGACCTTTAAAGAATTGATTAATGGCATCTAAAATGACGCCATTAATCAACATTATATATATATTAAATCAATGTAATTATCAATATTATATATATCAAGTATTAGAGACGTAATAACTGTCGTAACTTTATCTTAATTTGAAATACTTCATCCCTTATTATTTCTTCTCAATCATAGTATTGTTTCGTTTTTAGTACAAATACGTTAAAAAAAAGGGGGCATATAAATAAAAAAAGGAAAACTCAAATTAAAAAAGGAAAATCATATATAAATCTATTACATCTATAAATCTGTAAATCTATTTTGTGTTTCTTTTGTCGTAGAAATTTAAGTTGTAGTGTGAGACGTAAGATGTGTTAATATTAATTGTAGTTAGTGTGCATGTTGGGCAATTCTATTGTAACTGGATGTGGTTGGGTTGAAATACTTGAGGCATAGGTTGGAGAACTCTTAGCTTTACTTACACACGCACAAACACCACATACTTACAATTTTTAACGCATTTAAAGACATTTAATTATAGATTCGGGGACGGATTCCACTTCTAAGCAGAAAACCCGATACACAGGTAAACGCGGGTTGCTCGAAATATACTCCCTCTACGGGTGAGAGTCTGTAGGCCAATTAATGCGCCGGGATGCACTAAATATATTTCCTCACCGGATGAAAGACTGTAACCTAAACGTTTTTAAGTGGGCGCGAAGGTTGCTTTGTATTTATCCTGGGTGAGTCTATGTCAACTGACCGTTTCTCCTGATCGCCACAAGGTGCGCTCTTGTACGAAGGAGGAAGCACGATTACAAGTTAGAGCGCTTGGCGTTTAGATACAAAATATTAAACTGATTTATGCAAAAACATTTATATTCTAAATACGAAAATAATTTTCTACCAATTATATTGATTAAAACATTTTGAATTCATTTAATGCTTTTGATAAAAACTATACAAAACGCATAGTAATGAAAAAGCTGAAGTTGCATAAATAATGAAAAAGAAATAAAATTATTAAATATTAGTCGTTTTGTTTCATTTTAAATCGTTATTAAAATTGTTACTTATTTACACAATATAATATAATCTAGTGTTGAATCAATACAGTTACATTATGTTTGGGACAACCAAAATATTTAAATGTATCCATTGATATTAAATGCTTAAATGTAATAAGTAGCTTAATTAAAAAAATTTATTCAAGTTCATATTCACGAACACAGATGTAATTGTTTAATCGAAAATAACGAAGTTAAATTAAATTAAGATAAATACTTACTACTTGCATGTACTTCACACTAAGTATATTTTTAATTAAAAGTGATTGTTGGAAAAAGTCATACAAAAGAGTTTGAAATACAGCGTATTGTATTATTATTTAAAGTGGCTTAAAAATGTTACGAATTACAATATTAATATTTCATAGTATAATTAATATTTAATGTAATAAGTAATATTTTAAATAATATTAATTTTTATAACTGTACCAACCATTATAATCATTACTAATCTCAGCTTTTTTATCAAGCATTATCACTTATTAAAATAGGTATTAATTTAAAATTATAAAAAATTATGTGATGTAAATTTTAAAAAAATATACTAATTAGTAATTTTATTATAGATAGATTAGTAGCTGATTAGTAGATGCTTTTAAAGTATTAGTTAAATAATAATTACAAAGACTAAAAATTATATTACTATTTTAAATTATTATTAAAAGTTATTTTAATTTTTAATGCTGAATAAAAGACACTTTTCTTGTTAAATATTTGTATATTTTGTATTTATTCGCTAACTGACTAATTGTGGATTATAGTTTTCACGTTTATTTAAATTATTAATGTAAAATAGATAAATATCTTTGCTAATTAGAATCTTTAATATGTTTGGGATTTAATATGAACCTTTAATGAATTAATTGTATCTATTTTTTTCTTTATACAATCCAACGCAAATCAATTTTACATTTTGATATAGAATGATTTAAGTATGTTGATGGAATTTTTCATAAACGAAACAAAATTTTAGGAAAACATCGTAGATTGAATTCGATAAGTCACATTTTACAAAATAATTGACATGTTTATAAAAATGAGAAAAATAACTGACTACTTTTTATGTATATTTTCGGGGCCGAGTTGTTATTTCTAAAATATTGAATTTGCATGCGAAAACAGAAAGAAATATTTTAAAACCTCATTTGAAAGAAATCTATTAAATGTTTTTCGTTGCAATAAAAAATTGGAATAAATTAGTAAAAAAATATGATTTTGTTTTCAAGTCTTTTTTATAGCTTTGTTATTCTTTTGATTTTCAGAATTTTGAAAATGAAATTTTGTCAACTTTTTACCTCTAGCAAAAAATTTTTCGTAGAGTATAAATTTTTCAATAAGTAGATCATTTACTTTATAAGAACACCTTTTCAAAAATCAGATAATTTACTTTACAAACATTCATTTCCAAAAACCTTCTAATAGTTGTAGAGAAAAATAAAATATTTGGTACTGAATTATATTTTCCTAATTTGTTCCTTGCCAAATTTATTATTTCTATTAAAAACGTTTTTTAGAAACTTTTTTCACCAAATTTCGAGAAACTCCGACCATTAATTTTTATAGCTTTACTTTGTTGACCTGTTATTAATGGACGATATTCCCACTTTTCCTAAGTAAAAGGTTTAATAAAAAAAGCGTTCTTTAAATGAAATAAGTCAAATTTCGAAAAGAAAATTAGTTGAGAATTGTTTTGAGTTTCTTTTCATATCAATACTAAAGCAGTTAATAATAATAGCATTCTAATATTTTTTACCAAAGATTTTAATAGATTTCTGGATTGAGATTGATTGAGTCCATATTTCTATTTGTCTATAGCAAAAAATAGATTAAAATTATATTTTCAAAGTCTACACCGACTCTCTTAATTTCTAGACTGTGATTAGGTTCAAAAGGAAATGAAAGATCAACCTGAGAAGGCATGCCATCTTCTTTTAATATAAGCTTATTGAAAAAATAAATCAAACTTTTCTACAAAAATTTTTGTAAATATCCTACATGTCCCAATATCTTTTGACAGTTATTGCATAAAATCTTGGATAACTTTCACATCTTGTTCTCTTGTATAAAGGAGGTGGTCTAAATAGATTGTGTGATGGTCTTTAATAAATTTCTGTGCAAACGGGGGGGCAACGGGCGTACGGGTTACGGAGTTCCTAGGTGGTTTTAAGAATCCCAATACCTCCACATCTTAATTTAGTTAACACGTTAGCACAAAAGGGAGTTGCTTAAATTTAATGAATGCAAATGAATAAAATAAATAAAGGAATTACAAGTTAAGAAAAACACCTTCTGCTTGAAAACAATTAAAGCAGGAGATCTAACAAGCTAAAGCTATCGGTACAATTAGGAGTCCGTTGACGATGCCCAAAAATAAACGAACATTTCAGAAGATGGAATATCTAAATATACCTATAAAGGGATACATAGCACTTAAAAAGAGGCACATATAATGAATTACAATGTCGTAGCAATTTAATTTCTCCCTTTGTTATTACATAACACACTTTTAATTAAACAGTTAATTAAATTGAGCTATGCATTATTTCTGAGCAATATTTATTTTAGTTCAGACAAAACCGTATTAACAACATTTTCAATGCTACTACGAGTAATTGTAAAATTTATTGAAAGCAATAGTGATTGAACTTGTAATTATGCACTTGTCCATAATGATTCTTAAATCATTTTTTTATATTTATTGTTAGATACTAGATTATAATAAGCAGATACAAAAGTAGGGATCTGATGGCCAAGTGTCTGGCGCTCTGTGCCACACTTTTCTGGTTCGACTCCCTGCGGTGATATGGATACTTGTAGTGGTCCGAATCCACTTTAAACCGTAGATCAAGGTCCAAGATGACTGTTGAGCATAGTGCTGACAATTCTACCGCGTAAAATGAAAACATCTCCTGCCTCAAAATGTGCTTGGCCTTGGCCCATCATGGAGCTATCGCGCCAATAGAGAAGAAGGTACAAAAGTAAAAGAAATTACCTACATTTACTTACTGTAGTCAATACTGTTTTGTCAATGTGATATATCAATGTGATATATTTTGGGAACTTTACCTAAGATTGTGCTGGTAAAGTTCCCAAAATCTAAGTAATAAAAAAATTAAAGCCAATAAATTAAATATTTACTTATATTCAGTAAATGTTTCTTTCTAATGCAGCTGGCAAACACTTAGACAGCTTGGTCTTGAATGCCTTAAGGCATGCGCTGCACAGACGTTACTCACTTTGCATTACCCAGGGGGCGCGTGTAACTTGAAGTTAAGCCACGGACACGGAGCAACAATGCCCCCGCAACGCTCTACGATCCTATTAGACCGGGACCTACAGTTTAAAGGGGATTCCGAACCACTACAAACATCAATGACACCGCCGGGACTCGAACCCGAAACCTGTCGTACCGAGCGCCAGAGCGCTAACTACTCGGCTATTCAGGCCCATATTCAGTAAATATTACTCTTTCTTCTTCGCCAGTTTTCAACATCAGTGTCTCTCTCTCTGATATTTCATTCTCTTTAAAAGTTGTTGACTTAACGTTACTTCTCAATTTTTTTTTTTTGTCCATTTTTATGATAATCGTGTTCCTTGCAAGAATTCGATATCTTATTTTCAAAAGAAAGACATTCAAAGATTTCGTTTATTTTGTTTTGACACATATAAAGAGTTAAAATTAAAGACAATATGCTCAGAGCTGCTCCTAAAATGAGTTAAGAAAATGTAATTGGTCATAAAAAAAAATTCTGTTTAATTTTGAATATTTTTTTTTACCAATGCAGCTGGCAAACAGACATGGACGTCTTGCATGCCTTAAGGCAAGCGCTGAACAGACGTTACTCACTTTGCATTACCCAGGGGGCGCGTGGAACTTGAAGATAAGCCACGGACGCGGAGTAACAATGCCCCCGCAACACGCTCTACGATCCTATTAGACGGAAACCTACGGTTTAAAGTGGATTCCGAACCACTACACACATCCATGGCACCGCCGGGACTCGAACCCGAAACCTGTGGTTTCGAGCGCCAGAGTGCTAGCCACTCGGCCATTCAGGCCCTCATTTTGAATATTGACAGTCATATTTAAATCTTTAAACTCATACCAATATTTTGGAATGCTGTCTAAAGTCATGGTTAAATTTGTAACATTAAAACAATAACTTCTCCTGTAAACGTCTAAATCACTTAAATTTTATTCAGTTCAGTGATATAAATGCATAAAAAAAAACTAAGAAGGAAAATTAAAATTCAAAAATTTATTTAACTAATTACTTACTTTAATATTGCTCTAATACTTCCTGTTTTAAATGCATCCAAATTTCTTTTGTGCTTCATAAAAATCCTTAAATTGTGACCCTACCTTTTTTATGCAACTCAATCCAATCCTTAAATTGTGACCCTATCGTTTTTATGCAACTCAATCCAATCCTTAAATTGTGACCCTATCGTTTTTATGCAACTCAATCCAATCCTTAAATTGTGACCCTATCGTTTTTATGCAACTCAACCCAATCCTTAAATTGTGACCCTATCGTTTTTATGCAACTCAACCCAATCCTTAAATTGTGACCTTATCGTTTTTATGCAACTCAATCCAATCCTTAAATTGTAACCCTATCGTTTTTATGCAACTCAATCCAATCCTTAAATTGTGACCCTATAGTTTTTATGCAACTCAATCCAATCCTTAAATTGTGACCCTATCGTTTTTATGCAACTCAATCCAATCCTTAAATTGTGACCCTATCGTTTTTATGCAACTCAATCCAATCCTTAAATTGTGACCCTATCGTTTTTATGCAACTCAATCCAATCCTTAAATTCGGTTTCGCAAACATTCCACATTCAAACATTGAACATATAATTTATGTTTCTTTTTCATTGTATTTTGTACATTCATCATGAACTAAAATGCATCCATCAATTAAAGATAGTGAAAAATTTATCATCATGATTGAACACATTATGAAACGGCAGAAATAAATGAGAGGAATATGAAACACTCGTAATGGATTGGTCGTAATAGACAGTGTTATCAATTCAAATTTTTTTCTTTCAAACACCAATTGTAGAAAACGTAAACCAATATTGGATAAGGTTTAGTCATTTAGTCAAACTATATATATATATTGCATTTCTTTCCTCCATAAGACTCAAACCCCAGGATTTTGTTTAATTTTCATAATTAAAAACAAGAACAATAACATACAAGTTTTTGGTTCATTCGAGATATTGGGATTATCCTTGAGCAGATTCCTAACATAAAGACCACTGAGCAGTCACGATATTAAAAAAATGGCAACTAATAATTATTAGTATATTAGAATCCCTTACAGAAATGTAATACAATTTTTTTGCTAAATAAACATGTAACAAACTACTAACTTGGCAAAGCTCCAACTGTAATGGTTCAACATAAGATTATGGAATGGCAAAAGACCTTTCTGTAATCCAATCATCATTCTCTTAACTGTCCGAAGACGCTTGTCGCAACCAATTGTATGCCTCCATTTGTTACTACAGCAAGGATTTTAACAACTGACTGTATAACATTGATGTAACGCTCGTGTAAACCAAAAAAGATGTGTCTAATCACTTTTAATGTTTCGTTTCTTAACAATTAAAATTTTTAATTAAAATATTTAAAATTATCCTAGAACAAACCAGAATATTTTTTAATTGCTCATTCAATTGTCTCATAATTAAAGTGGTTTTAGAGTTTTGAACACAGATATTTGTTTACACTTTGCAAATCTCAATTTTAGATATTAACTTCACTTCTTACAATATCCTGTCTACACTTGAAAATAGATTTAAAATTATGAATTACAAAACTAATCTATAAATTGATAGGTTAAAAATTTGATTTAATAAATTATGTTTGTTACACATTTTTAAGTAACCCATTATTATTTAATAATATTCATGTGTTACAAAAAATGTATTTTACTATTCCGAGTTAATCGTAATTTTTTTTTTACGATGCTGTAATAGTGATTGTATTTTTTTTTTACAAAACTGTAATAAGGATTGTAATTTTTTTTTTAAATGCTGTAATAGGGATTGTAATATTTTTTACAGAACTATAATAGAGATGATTGTATTTTTTTATTGAACTGTAATAGTGATTATTGTATTTTTTTATTGCTCTGTAATAGTGATGATAATTACTTTTCTTAAATCTACTACTTTCACGTACTTTTTATGAGGTCTACAAAAATGTCGACATAATGATCCCAGCATTAAATATAACAGATAATGTAATATTTAATGCTGGGATCATTTTAACTTTGTTAAAATGTGAACATTTAATTGTTATAAAGTGCCATAATATATTAATAATTTCATTTATTTGTTAATTATCTATCTCAATTTAGTCTATTTGATTTATTTTATTTTGCTAAAAATATGTCACAAATTAACTAATGCAAAAGATTGAAAACATAGCCCAGTTGGATATCTTGGTATGCTCGTTAATGATAATTGACAGAATCTTCGCAAAATTTCTTGATCTTTAAAAAAAGCAAATGACATCGATTACTTAAGCACATGAGAAGCTGTAAGGAAATTCATATACGAATAACTCTTAAAATAATAATAACTCTTAGAACAAAAATAATTCTCTTAGCAGTTTCCTTCAGAAGTTGTTATCGGAGTGTTAATTAAGTTCTCATTTTTGTGCGATGAGGTTAGCAAAATCAGATATGGCTTACTCTTTTGGAACGTGGCATATTTATCTTAGAGGTTTTTATTAGCAATTTATCTGTGACATTTTTCTCTGTTCGAAATGACATTACTAGGGGATAGTATAAAACTCTGGTATGCCTGTTCTGCAGTGCTTTTTTTTACACATGTCCCACATATTTTACCCTGGACAGCTTCAGATGAGGGAATGAAGATAGTTAGTTTGGATTTCCAGAAACACTTTTAGATATCACTGATTGCGTTTACTTATGTCGTGGACTGGTTTAGTTTCGTTTTGTTTGTCGATTTACGGCCATTTTGTGCACACTTTAGGCTAATTACTCGTAGAGTTACGAGTAATTACTCGAGGCCTAGAGTTTAAAGTGGATTTCGAACCATTCACATACATCCATGCTACCGCCAGGATTCGAGCCTTAAGCCTATGGTACCAAAGACTAGATCAATAGGCAATTGGCCATCAGGCCGTGATGAAAGCTCATCAGCTAATGTTGAAAAAATAACGCTTATTTCATATGACATGGAAGAAAATTACAACATTTGTACTTGGTGGTCCAACCATCGTATTGATGCTGAACGATCAACAGCACCGTTGAAACTCTCCGTTACTAAATGAAATACATGAAACTCATGATGTAGGAATGAATTTGAAATAATTATTTTTATTGTGTTTAACTAGCGTATTAATCAAAATTTCTGTGTCAGAATTAATAGATAATACGCTAGAAACAATATAGTACAATTCTTTTAGACCAATCTTAAAAGAAGCAAGTATTCTATGAATTGTTGATTACCTCCCATGCATAGAAACCGTCTTTGTTTACTTTGGGAAGCTGATTCTGGAGATCGATACCTTGCACCTCAAATTGAATTTCCTTCAATGTCAAGAGTCTATTGAATTCTGCAAAATCGCTTCCTATACCTTGTGACATTATGCAGGTGTTTAGAATAATAGTATCGCTGTCCAAATCCTATTAATACCCTAAGCACTGCTTGTCTATTTATTATAACAAGCGCCTCTATGGTCAGTTCTATGGCATTGCTAACGTAACAATCTATTAGCTTAATCGCTGCAATCCGGAATTAAGGAAGGTAAAGCTTAGCGTAGAGTCAATTGCAAGATTCGGTGATTATCCGCGTAATACAATGCATGCGATGCTATGTAATATAAATGATATGAAAATTTTAACTAAATTATTCAAATTGATTCCAGATACAGTTAAGCAGGGTATATATTATATAGTTATGGAATAATGAAACTACTTGTAAATAGGAAAAAGAGTTATCTTAAATTACTTAATAAGTCAAACAGATCAATCACTTTTCGATAATATTTTAAGTAGCGGATTCAATAGCAAAAGTAGATACTTTTATATATATTAAAAATGTAGAAATTATGTATTAAAATGAATTGTTAATGCATTAGTTAAGTACTTAAATGAATTATAAGAATTGATTAACACGATTAATCCATTAAAATAAATTATGATTGTACTTAATATATCAAACAGATCAATCACTTTTCGATGATATGCTAAGTAGCATATACAGTAGCAAAAGTATATATCTATCTATCTCTCTCTATATATATATATAATGTATGAATTATGTATTAAAACAAATTATGAATATGTATATTAAAAATTATATACAATTTTATTCGTAACAAAAATATTTTTCCTAAAATTTTTATTTTGATTCCAAAATTTTAATATTAATTCAATTTAAAATAATTAAATGTTTATTATAATTTTTTCCTATGTTGGAATAATATTTGGACACTAGCCTATCTGGTATTTGAATCTGGCAAATGAAATCCATTGATATCTTGGCAATCTTATTGAGAAAGAAATACAGCTTACC
The DNA here is from genome assembly GCA_021605075.1 of Caerostris darwini. Taxonomy (NCBI): domain Eukaryota; kingdom Metazoa; phylum Arthropoda; class Arachnida; order Araneae; family Araneidae; genus Caerostris; species Caerostris darwini. The sequence goes on from BPLQ01009016.1 coordinate 246,154, forward strand.
AAAATTTTCTTAATGGAATCGAAATAATTATTATATAATATTAAGAATTATTATATTTATTTTACTTTGTGATAGTAACAGATCTGCACTTATGTATCTTATAGTAGAATATCTACAAATATTCCACAACATATGTCACTGTAATATTCATGTTATTATCATGTATGAACATGATGTTGTTGTGATTAGAGATCCATGGCGTCTCCAAAAAGAGTGAAGCAATAAAATAAAAAAATAAATAAGATAATATAAGTTATTACTTAAAAGAGTTTAATTTCCTCACGTAACGCGACAAACTTCCAATTAAAATAAACCCTGATTTTCCCTTTTTATTTATGTGTGTATTAAAACTAGCAGGAAATATGTATTGTTAAATATAACGATTCACCAATATCAAAGCAGTTGCTCTGTAGTTTATTTTGAATTGTCTGGCTTTCAAAATATATACAGATTATTGTTTCAATATCCTTAATATAAAGTGTAAGTATTAGTTTATGCTTATAAAAGTTAATTTAATCATCACTTAACAGACTTCTCTGTCTGTCTGAATTGGGTAGTGCTCCTTGTAGTATTTTAACAATTGCTTCTTCATCAAATTATAGAGTTTTACAAATTTTAGATAAAATAGAGTTTACAAATAGTGAGATACAATTAGAGTTTACAAATTTTGTTATATTCCTATCGTTATTAATTCCATAGTTCTTGTGGGGATTCTGTATTTTAGGGTTACGATTTTGATTTCGCCAAGTTCTTTTCTGCACCAAATGAAATTGCCAAAACTGCAGTATTTTGCAACAGCAATGGCCATTTTGTCTGTTTAGGAGAGCACTTAGCGAAAACTGCCAGGGAAAAATAAACAAACAAACAAGTCGAACCCTAAAGTGCAGAAATCCCGTTCTTTGACCAATTGTTTCATACATTTCTTGGGTTATATATATACTTCCTAATTTCCTATATTTATACTAATTTCTTGGGTTATGTAAGTTGATATACTTCCATGAGTATTCGTCCAACAATGTTTGTTCTCGTATGATAAATTAAAATTATGATAGGATTTCAGTTTTATATTTTTGTTTATATATGCAAGCTTTTTTTATATAGTTTTAAATAACATTCAATATTTGGATCTCTGAAAATGCATGCATATCTATTTATGTAATAAAGTAATTTTAATAAGTAAATATGTATAAATGTATTAAATTAATTTTTTCTTAAATATCAGTAGCTGCTATAAAGTTTAAAGCAATAAATAAAAATATTTGCCGATCTGTAAACTTTTTTGTTGTTTTGTAATATTATTTTTATGAAACATACTGAGTGATTAGTTTTACCATAGACTAAACCTTAATTTTCAAATGAAGTATAGTATTCATATTCAATAGTATTTTTAAAAAAATGAAAATTGAATTATTTAAAAAAAAATGTGCTACATTTTAATTTCCTTTAAATGTGTGAGAAATTTTTTTCATTTAAATGTACAATTTAATATTAATTATTGATTAGATCTTTTATAAGCACTATTCTCCTTGAATTGTGAAATATGATGGAATTTGAGCCCCACTATCCATAAATATCACAGTAACTTTTAATAAACAGTGTATCAGTTCATTTCCGAGAATCCAATAAAATAACTCATTCAGGCAATTACGTTAACGATATTAAAACAGGTATTAATAATTTATGAGACTGGCTCATTAAAAAGCCCCATAAATAAATGATCGCTTTCTTCTAGGTGGATTTCCTGCAGGTAATTTAAGATAAAAAGAACTCATACAGAAATGGAACAATTTAACGACTCAATATCGGAGGAAGTTTTCATTCTTCCTCATTTGTTTCCATGTTCCTGAAAGACTGTTTGATGGCATTACATCTATTATGTGGCTCATTGATGTAATTCCAATTATTTTCTTCTGTGCAACAAAGGTTCCACATTAAATTTAATCTTTATTTCCTGGTGTAAATGGTAACAGCTTTTCTATATCTTTGTGATGGAATTCATTGCAACTATGTAGTAACTTTTCGGCTATATTAGACCTGCAACGGCTTCAAGAAGAGGGCCACTTTCATGTTCATGGGAAACACTTTAATTTTTATTTGCCAGCATTATGTATATATATATATATGCAAATAATGTACTCGAGGTTAGTATATAAAGAAATTAAAATTTTATAAAAATATATTTGTGATCACAAGTGCAGGATTAAATCCCAAGTACAGTTCACTCCAAGGGTCGGTAATGAGTTCTCGAATCTAATTGCTTGATCTGCGGCTGATCTTAATTATCACAGGGCGTAATACACGAAACCAACAGGGGCTCACGTGGGAAACAGAGGGAAACTCTGTCTTATTCAGTCATTTCAGAGAAAAACAAAAACTCTCTGCCTTCTTCACCAAAAGCTTCCTTTTCAGGCAATCCATGGAGAGTGGGTCCGCTTCCTCACTTCTTAGACATTTTGCAGCTCGTAGTCTATCACCTATCACGATGGAACAAATCATGGTATAGTTCATATTCAATCTGTTGTTGTTTCGTCATGTGAAGGTCGCACAGGCATTCGCTAATTTCCTGAGTCTCATTATCTACTATCAGATTTTAGTGGCAGGTTGTTCTCATTAGTACAAAACACTAATTGCCTGTAATATAACTACTCACAATAATGCTTGTCTGCTGTCAAATTTGAGCAATGGGGTGTTATCATATAATTGCTAAATAATAGACATTCCTTTCTCCTGGGAATGAAGTGCCAAAACTCTTCCCGCGAGAAAAAAAAAGGTAGATCTCAGACATTTTGCTTTAAATATAAAGCCATTACAGTTTTATGCATCTAACACATCAGCGTTGATTTTCATTATTTACATTCATATAATCTGAAATGATTTTAGCAATATATTTCAAATATAATTGATAATATAATTTTTTTTAAGTGAACTGGTAAATAAAAATTATCTTCTTTTTCTCAAATGTTGCTTGTGGATCTATAATAATTTTAAATTATTTGTATAACATTAAGTTATTTTATCAATATTTATATATGTTTTTTTCTTATAGGTAAGCTAATGTTGGCTACTCTTAAAATGCGAATGTAATTGTCTAATGGTCTACTGTTTTTATGTAAGTGTTTGAAGAAACGTATTTTCTTATCAGCTCTTTTATTGTTATTTAATTCATACGCCCCCTCACTTAAATTATGTATATCTAAGTGTAGCCAACGGCCATACCATGCTGAATATACCGGTTCTCGTTAGATCACCGAAGTCAAGCCTCATTGGGCGCGGTCAGTACTTGGGTGGGTGACCAGCTGGGAACACCGCGTGCCGTTGGCAAATTTGGGACCTGAATGGCCGAGTGTCTAGCGCTCTGGCGCTCGGTGCCACAAGTTTCGGGTTCGAATCCCGGCGGTGCCATGGATGTATGTAGTGGTTCGGAATCCACTTTAAGCCGTAGGTCCCGGTCTCCTATGACTGTAAGAGCGTCACGGAGCCAAAGTCAGACTTCTACCTACGGGTGCTCCATCACAACAGAAGCTGCTTCCTTCCCCTTCAATCATGAGTACGTATGGGCTCGTGGGCTTGGCCTAGAAATATCTGCCAAGTGGGATAAGAAACAACAAAAACAACAACATATCTAAGTGTGTGTGTGTCCTTACACAATTTTTGGTTTAATTATTATGTATTTAGAATTTTGTTTTCATAATATAAATCAATGGGGTTATTAAATAGTTGTGGGGTTACAGTTATATATTTGCCAAATAACATACATTCCTGTCTCCTGGGAATGAAATACCAAAACTCTTCTGGTAAAAAAAAAAAAAAAAAAAAAAAAAAAAAAATCTACCATGTCCATGTATAAGAAGTTTTATGTCACTTTAATATAGATATAGAATTGTTTAAAAAAAATTGTATTACTATTTTTTAAAATTGAAAAGTTCAAGTTATTTAAAAAATAGTTTGCCAAGAAATATTTGTATTATGTTTAATTTGTGATATTTGTTTATAATTAGATCATATTAAATTTTATCACACAACAAGTTTTACTAGTTATTTTTTCAACAATCAATATTTCGTACATTGAATCTTATTGAACATATTGTATTGTTTATATGAAATCAACACTGCAAAGTACGGTGAATTAGAGCAACGAAAGTTAAACGATGTGAGATTGATCTATCTAATTTATGTATTGATCTAAGTTCTTCAGAATCACTTCTTTCTGCGATACTACACTAGATTTCCTTCTGGTAAATTAAGATAAAAGAAACTTTTCCAGATAAGGAATATAACGACTAAATATCGGAAATGGTAGCTTTAATTCTGTCACATTCGTTTTCCGTGGAAAAGACTACTTAGTGGCATTACAACTATTACACGGCTCATTGAAGTAGCTTCCACTTTGTTTTTCTTCTTTGTAACAAAGGCTCCACCTTAGTAATTGAATCTTGAATTTTTGGTAGTTATACTAACAGTTTTCCAATATCTTTGTGGTTGATTTCACTGTATTTATGTAAATTAACTTTTATTTAATTTTTGGTATAAAACTATATTCTTATAAATTGTATTTAATATTTCGTATATTTAAACAAATGTGATTTTCTTTTGGAAATCTAATCATTTTTGTAGAATTCCATTATTACTGGTGATAAATAATTTTATGTCAAACATATTTTTAAATACACTAGAATATTAATTCTGAATATTCGAACTTTTTTTATTATTTATATTTTGTTCTTAAATTCATTGCCGTGTATGCATATGGTCTTGTTTCACTGTTATCCATGGATACTAACTAAATTATTTCTCAAACTGAAAACGCGATGTTTAGCTGCCATATTTATTTAAACTGCAACGATAGCACTGCATAACTACAGCACATAACACAATTATATGTGTTGAGACTAATCCTCAGTGTCCTGCAATGCGGGACGGACATCCCATGAGTAATCTACTCATGGAATGATGGAAAGAGGGCAGTTTCTGTGGTTGATGGAGCACCCGTAGGTAGAAGTCTGACTTGGACTCCGTGACTCTCTTATATTCATATGAGATTTGGATCTACGACTTAAAGTGGATTCCGAACCACTACAAACATTCATGGCACCTCCTGCACTCGAAACTGAAACATGTGGCACCGAGAGCTAGACTGACCATTCAGACCCCCACAATTATATGTCAATTATTTACAAAATAATTTTAAAAACAGTTCATTTAAGTGTATTTGTATCCTCCATAACTTCACTCTATACTGCACACTCGCTTTTATCTTCATCCCTCTCCCATTATCAGTTCCAAAGTCTAAGGGCGAAAAAAATATGCAAAGTCCAATGTCTAACGTAAGGGTCAACCCGTCCTTGAAAGGAGGATCAATCAACCTTGAATTCTTTTCAGTTGTATATATTTTGTCTCGGGAAGAAATGGTGGATCTTTACTAATATCTTTCTCAGAATGTGCTAAAAATTTCATTGGACATTCAAATAATTTTATTTATTTAGTTGTTATTCTTTAAAAAAAGGAACATATTTTCATTTATTCATAAATACTATTTTTCAGCGAAATAGTGTATGTTTTATAAAACGCACTACTGTTCTAGGACTGAATTTTGACAAGCCTACAGGGCACAGATTAAATGACTATAAAAATTCATGGGAAAAATACCAAATGTGCCTAAACAATGTATTCTCAAAAACTTTCAAATTCAGCATCAGCGTTGCGTGAATATTCTAAAAGGAAATTTTATTTCAAAAACCCATTCGTGCTTGAAAGCAAAGATACACGTCTGAATCAAAGTAAAGGATCTTAGTATGAAATGTACAAAATTTGGATTCTTTTCATAAGAGCCATCATACACATATGTTGTTCGACTGTATTTTTGAAACGAATTTCTTTCAATTTATCTCTGTCTAAAACAAAGGATTTAAACTTCTTTATTTGTCTGTATCAAAATCATTATATTCCCTTGGATGTTTATTTCCAATATTTTTAATATCAGCATAAGGTTCCATAAACCCATTAATAGTTGTATATTTGAGTCCGCAGTAGTAATTATATATTTTTTAATGTTTTACTGCATTAATGATTATTGATTTTACTCCATACCACATAAATTTTAATTTAAATTAGAATACATTTTTTATGCTTTGTAATTTCAGAATATTAAAATAGGTCTGGCAGATATACAACAACTTCAGAAGTATACAGCAAATTTGGCAGATATATGACAAATTCGGCAAATATATTGCAAATTCAGTAGATATAGGGCAAATTCAGCAGATATATGGTAAATTCAGCACAAATATACTACAAATTCAATAGCTATACGGTAAATTCAGAAGATATATAGGAAATTCAGCAAATATATTGCAAATTCAGTAGATACATGGGAAATTCAGCAAATATATGACAAATTCAACAAATATATGGCAAATTCAGCAACTATAACAAATATATTGCAAATTCAGTAGTTACATCGGAAATTTAGCAAATATATGACAAATTCAGCAAATATTTGGCAAATTCAGCAAGTATAACAAATATATTGCAAATTCAGTAGATATATAGCAAATTCTGCATTACATAGAGCATTACCATTTGGAATATTGTGCAAATAGCAATAATGAATTCCTCCGAGAATGAGGTGTTCGTAACTTCCTTCCTCCTCATGAAGCCTAATGGAAAGACTTTCTAACTTCATATTTATCATGTCCATCTTCAGAAACAACAGACGAATTTACTATTTTACTGTGTTTATAAGGTTCCAAATGGAGTCCTTTCAATTTAGAAATCTAATGTGCTATTCAAATTGGTGTTACGGCCAATTAAAAGTGGGAAATGATATTGTCAATGCAACACATTAGAGAAAAATAAAATGTAAATATATGCACATTTATTTTATTGCGGTATTTTTTTTAAACTCCTTTTACAAATCCATTTATAAATGCATCTGAATTTTCGCCACTTCAAAAATTATAAAAGTTTTTTAAAAAAGTTTATTATAATTTGGGCAAAAATTATTTATTTAAAAGATGGAATAAATATTTTTAAATAACTTCTTAAAAATAAGTTTAAATATTAATTAAATATGCATATTCCCCTTTAAAAAAACATTTCATGAACTTTCAAAAAATACAGGCCTTTTTAATTTTCATCATACTACTGGAAATATAAAAAAAACATGTCTTAATAATAATAATAATCTAATATTTGTCCTTAATAATAATCTAATACATTTTTTATAAAAAACATAGTGAATTTAACCATTCTTAAGACAACTATATTTATTTTGGATAAATAAATTGTTATTGGATGTCACCTTATGTGACATAATCGATATCTGATTTAATCATAACAATAGAATAAAGGAATTCCAATACGAATAAGTTCGATATACTTTTTATACGGCTGATAGATTATCAGTTGGGAGAAGATAATGATGTTTATACCCTTGTTTCCTTACAATTTGGGGACCAGACTTGCTTCCAAATCCATAAGGTCAGTCATTCTAGACACTCATAAATAAATAACTTATTCCCGTTGGTAAGCTACGTTGACTTGACTCCATTGTATGATGCGAATCATAATAAAGAAATCTTCACATAGGAATGATGATGGCATTGAAGGTAATAAGGATGATATTTATTCCGTTCATGTGTGATTTGTTTCCACCTTCAATGTATCACTGGATTGCGACAAAAGATGCAGACGGAAATTCATTACATAGTTAGCAAGAAGACTTAGCAGATTATTACATAGAATTATGTTCAATAATCCTGATCCTGGAAAAATATCCTGGAAAATATGGCATGTTATCTTTTATAATTGAACAGGGCTGTGAAGGACCTCATCATGTGCCGCTTTTACTATATATATATATAGTAAAAGCGGTTTATAGTCAGCCGTATAAAAATATGTATATATATATTTCCTAGTTTGCAATAAATTAAAAAACATTTCACACACACACGCACACACACACGCACACACACACGCCCGTATATATGTCAACTATATACATAGTTATCATTATAAGTTTATAATATTATTTTATTTTCAAGTTCAATATATATATATAGAGAGAGAGAGAGAGAGAGATAAGCAACAAAAAATAAATAACTTTTAATTATTTTTGTGTGTGTAAATTATTTTTGTGTGTGTTTTGTGCAGACTGCTAAACTCGATAGGTGCAGTACACACAGTAATTAATTTATGGTTAGATATTTGTTTCTGTATAAAATGTTGAAATTGAATAATGGTTAAAATTATATTGCGTATACTATATTTATATAAAGTTAGGTTTTATATAGGTAAGAAATATAGGATGAATGAGGATACGAGTCTAAAATATAAAATATAAAATTACAACACAAAATAGAAATCCAGCATATTACAGTGTCCATGACAAACCAAATTTCCAAATTCTTTTATTAAATTTTGAAATATCATTTTAATATTTATTTCTGTTCCGTTCCGTATTCTATTCCGTTGTGAATTCCTTTTCAAACTCAACACTCATCGCTGTGTAAGACGAAGTTTTGCCGTAGTGTTAAAAGTTGAGATTTCTTTACTCTAAACAACAGAGACTAATCAGAAAAACTGGTTTTTTTTTCAATTCCTTCTATTAGCTCACACTCTCCCTATATATATCTTGTTCAAATTTTCAATCGCTCATAAAATATTTTTTATTCATCCACACAAGTTTAAATACATTTTTTAAAACTTGTAGTGGACGGTATTAATTCAGTAATTAAATTAAATTAATTAATTTTAGTCTTTTTTAGATTTAAGTTGCATATATCTAGCAATAGATGGCGCCAGATAAACTTAAAAAAATGAATGAAAATTATTTATAAAGGACTTCCTGCAATACAGTGAAAAAATGTAGGAATTGACTTTAAAATTTTTTTTATATCACTTGTTAATGTGTGCGTTATCAAAATTATAATTAATGCTGCGAGCTAGGTATTAACCGGTAATATAAATTGAACTGTTTGTTCATTTGTAATACAACTATAGTCTGTTATTTGTTGTAACGGGTTTTAGTAAATTCTTGGATATATAAATTTTCGATCATATGATTTAATACTATACGATCCAAATTGGAGTATTTAAAGAACTTACTTTTATCATTGCAATATTGTCTTAAAAGAATATTTAAATTTGATAATCAAAATTTGGCAATTTTTATATTGTCAGAAATTTTCTTTTACATGAAAAGTCATCAATAGATTTGATCCACGAAATCATTTTATATTATTGCTGTTCTATTCATTTAATACCAATCTACATTTCTTTGTTGTTTGATTTGATGTTACAATATTGGTGAACATTAGAATGCATTATTGAGTTTATTTTATTTTCATTACATTTAATTTTTAAACACCGAGTATTTCGTATTTTGTCATTTTGTATAGGTAATAGATTTAGTATTACCCGCCTATAAGAAGTGCATAGTTGCTGATTAAATAAAAAACAAGAAAACCCATTACAAGAAAAATTCCCATGTAGCCAGTTTACATTGGAAAAGCATGCTGCTAAGTTGCACGTACGATTACATTTTAAGTAAACCTAGTTAAGTAGAAATCTTAATATCTCCTCTGGGAAAACTATCACCAAATTCCCATCGTCGCTCAAATTTTGAATTGTATTTAAATTATTTTTTATTTCCATTGGCAAGCTTACAGCATAATAGATATAAAAATACATAGAAACCAATGTCATCAGTTAATCCACCTGCTTAAGTCTGGCAATCCAATAACTCTTCCTTAAAGAAATAGAAAGCAAGGTGAGACATATTCATTTCTTCCTAACAGAAGAAAGAAAGGATCATGAGTCAATTTAATTCTATGAAGGTGCTTACGGAGACAATCGTGACCAGAGAAAAGCCGCAGCAATGCCACCAATTTTCCTCTAGGCCATTCGTGTATATCATGAATAGGGTCTCATCAAGGCTTGTGATCGTTAGTCAGACTAAAGTTTGTGTTTGTATATCATTTTGTCGTACAAAACATTGCCTGGAGTACACCACGAGGAGATAGATCTACGTTGCACTCAAATAATTGTTTTCTGAAATATATATCGGATTGTATACTTTTTACTGAACATTAGGTAGCCTCATATTCCACTTAAATATATATTACGAACAGCTTACCGACAGACAACGAGGTATAGAGATTCAAGGATATTGCTTTACGTATGGAAATTACCCGGAAAACTATCTTAGCACCTTGACTATCGATTAAAGACGCTACTGTAAACACATTTTCACAATCGTCATCTATCTTCTCTTTTCTAAAGGCTGCCTGATGGCCAATTGGCTAACGCTCTGGCCTTTGTTACCATAGACCACGGTGGCATGGATGTTTGTTAGTGGTTCGAAATCCACTTTAAACTGTAGGTCCCGGTCTAATTACCCCAAATTGTACGTAAAATGAGAGTAGAGCGACAAATCAAACCAAACCTATAGTAACCTAGCGACAAATCAAACCAAACCTATAGTAACCTAGCGACAAATCAAACCAAACCTATATATAAATCTATATTATACGGTATTATTGACCTTTTGGACGTCAGTGATAGTTCAAAAGACTTTCCAGATTATTACCAGCCAGAAATAACGATAAATTGTGCATGAAATGAGCGTAGAGTAATAAATCAAACCAAATCCAAACAAAATCGACCTCAAACCAATCCTATATATTTATAAAAAATACTATACGGTATTATTGATTTTTTTGCGATGTCACTGATAGTTCAAAAGACTTTCGAGATTATTACCAGCCATGAATTTACGATAAATTGAAAAATACAATTTTTATTTTTTATTGAATATTATAAATTTATGCAGCCCATTGAGTTGCCTTTTATTCGTGGTGATTATAATGTAAATTACTGAATAAAGCTTTAAAGCTGGTGATTAAATCGCCATTTAAAAATTCTATAACGTTTATATTAAATTAAAATAAGAATAAATATTTGATTTATCATCCTTCTATGTTTGCAAATATTTTCTTTTGCATTTTTTGGTAAAATCCGCAACGAAAAACAAAAATATTTTTTTTTCTACATTCAAAAAGGTGTAAAATAATGATATGACTTGACAAACTTTAGTAAAATATTTAACATAGTATGTAGTACATTTTATGGTTATTTTTTTCAATTCCTTCTATTAGCTCACACTCTCCCTATATATATCTTGTTCAAATTTCCAATCGTTAATAAAATACTTTTTATTCATCCACTCAAGTTCAAAAACATTTTTTTAACTTGTAGTGGATGACACTTGATGTTAATACAGTTTTTTCAAATATTAATTCAGTAATTAAATTTAATTAATTAATTTTTTTTTTTAGATTTAAGTTGCATATATCTACCAATAGATGGCGCCAGATAAACTTAAAAAAATATAGTAAAAATAGTAATATAGCAATATAGTAAAAAAAAAAAAAGTAGGAATTGACTTTAATTTTTTTTATATTTTTTTTTATACTACTTGTTTATTTTAAACAAAAAGTTTTTTTAAAACCCAACTTGCGTTCCAATGGTAAAATGGATAACTTGAGTGCAGTAATTGAGTGCAGATTCGAATTTGGTGACAAAATTCGTCGCAATCGCAACTTTTAAAAACGAGGGGACTCGAGAGAGGCCATAGCAGCAATTGTCAGCATCGTGTCACATCGAAAGTCAGGCGGACTGATGTAAGTTTTCCGAGGTTTCACTCTTACGACGAACAAAGCTGGAACAATTATCCTAAAAGTTCTGTTTGCTGATTCTTATACCTCTTGGTCGACATTTATGCCTAAATCAAATCCATCACACTTGCGTTTTCATGAACGGAGAAAGAAGGGGAGAGCTTCTATTCTGATGGAGCACCCGTAGGTAGAAATCAAACTTGTCTCTGTGTCGCTGAAGAATGAAAGCAGGGCCTTCCAGGAGGACTTTTACGGGAACTATCAAGATTTGTGTATCGTGTGGGAGAAACCCGAAAAAATCCCACTATATAGTACGACTCACGAGGCAAGATGCTGAATATCACAAACGCCATAGAGGCTCCTCGTTTTTTGAAACAAAGTCTACAACAATATCACCATCGGATTGAACCTCAGCACTAATGCTTACCAGCTGTCCACGTTGCTACTGAGCGTCGAGTCGGGACCAAAAATTTCTCCCGGAAAGCAGTGCCCTACCTTAATCACAAATCTGTGGCCTGTTTAATGTTTAAATGCGGAACAGAAAACAAAATTCTTATAAAATAATACGCATGGTTTTGAATAATTCGAGCAGTATAATAAAAATTTCAATTAATATAATAATAATTTCAATAAATATAATAATAACTTCAAAATATTTTTCATTTTTCAAATTAATAATCATAGAAATATAATTTTCCGAATAAGAAATAAAGTAATTTGAACTACAGTATTCTACAAAATGTTGGCAGTCATTAATTTAAAAATAATTTAATAAGCCATGTAATAAATTTCATTACTGTTTTTTTTTTTTTTTTTTAATGAATTATAAGTCAATTTAAAATTTTATTTACTACAATTATTTTTTCATATTTATGAGCATTTAAAAAACCAGATAAGATAGTAATAAGATTGTAGATAAAATATTACTATTTATTTATGCTTGTATTTATTTATTATTTATTTAGAATAATATGGGTTATCTAAAAAATGCAATAATTTTCTATAAATTGCTCGTAAAATAAATAAAAAAAATATTAGTTTTTAAAAAAAAAAAACTTTAATAACAAATAAAGTGCATTATCAAATTATACTTGTATACTAATACAAAGTATACATCAGACTTAAATTGATAAATAAAAATATTTCTATATACTATAAAATATAAAAGTATTTCTATGTATATATATTTATTGTTAAAGCTTTAGATATTTAAATAATAATGTTTTAAACGAGCTTATTATGAATATTTCTATGTTAATTGTGTTCAGCAACAAATATTTCTTTTTTTATAATTTTATACTCTAATTGATCTAGTTCATAAAATGCGAAAATTTTATTATTTTGTGAATGAAAACGGAAAGATTGTGATTTTCTATTTTCACAGAATATTATAATAACTATTTATCTTCAACTTCTTTATTAGACGTTAGATGGCGCTGTGAAATACAATACAAGAAATGAAATCTTACAAGATAAAGTGGACTTTATTTCTCCTTCGCTATTTTTTCTTTTTGATTTTATTTCTTTTCTTTGTGTCTATATATAAAAACTTGTTATTGTGTAATTCAAATTAAGAGTACGCATAAAAGTTTTACTGATTTTATAATTAGAGTGTAAATTATCGTAAAACAAATATAATATTAATTTATAAGTGTGTATTAGTTATTTTTTAAAAAAAAAATATTTTTCTTTAATATTATTAAATATAAAATATAATTACTCTTTTTAAACCAATATACAAATGGATCTAGCTTGTTAATTAAATTTCAATTCACATTATTACGATAAAATTCCATTTTAATAACAGTTTACATTTATTATTAATTCTAAAATGAAAAAATTCTAAATGTTTATAAATAATTCTTATTTATTTTTTCTAAAATGAATATGATGAAAATTTTAATGTATATATATATATATATATAGCTTTGTGAGACGCTAAAACTGATTCCGGTGATTTTTGAAAAATCTGAATTAATTGAGCAACGAACTTGCAATAAATTTTGTTTGCGGAATGAATATTCGTGTGCGGAAACGTGTAGAATCTTGCAGAAGGCATTCGGTGAGCAAACTATATCGGAAAGAAATGTTTTCAAGTGGTATAAACAGTTAAAAAAAAGGCAGAGAACGCGTTGAAGAGCGCTCTGTTCGACCATCAACCTCAACCGACGAAGCTCACGTCCAAAAAAATTAAATATTTGGTGCTTGCAAACCGTCTATTTACAATTAGAGACCTTGCTGATGATGTTGGAATTTCAAAAGGGTCGGTCAATTCCATTTTAAAAGATGTTTTGGGCCTCAAACGCGTCAAATCTCGATTGGTACCGAAAACACTGATTTTTTTGGAAAAACATCATCGCTTTGAAGTCTGTGAAGCAATGCTTTCTGACTATCAAGATAAGTTGAAATGCATCTTAACTGGAGATGACCGAAACAACCGATCAATCGAGCGAATATCGTAATAAAGGTGAAGAACGACCGAAAAGAACACGCCATAGTCGCTCAAAAATCAAGGTCATGTTGACTGTTTTCTTCGATTACCGTAGTGTAGTGCATTATAAATTCCTTCCAACGGGTCCAACTATCAACCAGGAATATTATTTGAGTGTTATGCGTCGTTTGCGTGAAGCTATTCGGAAAAAGAGACCACATTTATGTAAAGACAACTCCTGGTTTTTGCATCACGATAATGGGCCAGCTCACATTCTTCGTTACTTGTTCGCCAAAAATGAAACCCATATCGTTCCACAACCACCGTATTCGCCTAATTTATAACCGTGGGACTTCTGGCTATTTCCTAAACTCAAAAGATCACTCCGGTGACACCTTTTTGAGTCGATTGAAGAGATTCAACGTGAATCGCCACGCACTTTAAAGGCCATCCCTGCCGATGATTTTTTTAGCATGCATTGAGGATTGGAAAAAAGTTCGGCATAAGTGCATTATGTCCGGAGGGGATTACTTTGACGGCGAATGAAATAAATTTGGAATAATAAATAAATAGTTTTTGAAAAAAAATTTAAAATTGGTCTTACTTTTCGGGCACAGTAGTATATGCTACAATTATCATGGTTTATTATGTGGTTATATTTCTGTGAAGATAACATGTTAATTACAAAATTAGTAAAACTTTTATAAGTACTCTTAATTCGCTTTACACAATAACGAAAGTTTGCATAGATACCCAAAGAAAAAGAAATAAAATCAATGTCACAATATATGTAATAGATAATGATGTCATAATATATATATTGTGAAATCATTATCCGATGAAAACAAAGATATTGTGTGTGATTCTAATCTTAATCAATGACAAAATTTTAGTATTATAATTTGCGTCAAACTCTTTTATAGTCAGCGTTGTGGTATGTGTTTTCTTTTGCAATCTATAAGAAAACCAATGTTTTTATCGAATACAATTACATAATCAATTTTATCAACATAATCTTGCATACAAATCAATTAATCTTATTTAAGAAACTGTCAAGTTCTTATTTTTGATTTTTATATATAATCATTTATATTTATTCAGTTATTTTTTTTCCTTGCTGTGCAACTTTTGCTTTTTATATTCTTTCCGTTTTTATCTACGACACCAATCATGACAGCTTTCAGTTTCATCAGTTAAAGTTTACTTAATCTTAAGTGACGTTTTACAAACAATGCGCTTACTTTATGTATTAAGTTTTCTTTTCGACTTCTTGAACATGTGTTGCATCTTAAAAACTGAGAGGCATGACAAAGTAATAAAAGAATATTTGAACCTGCTCCTGCGCAGGTTGCTAACCTATATTGTGACTGCCATCTGCAGCTGCAAAGACTTCTCGAGACGACAGCTGCGTGCTGTCACGTTTCTGGTCATCCATTGCTAAATACCTACACAATAGAATCACTTACATCATAATGTTATCGGTTAAATGTTATATGTGTGAACTCTTCTCGCACAGCATATTTGGAAGGATTAGCGTGAAATGACTTGGTGTATATTTAACTTCTTGCAAAGATTACGTCAGAAAGAGTGAAATGGTATTTTATGAAATTTAGTATACCATTTTTTTTTTTTAATAGTTGCTCAAAAGGGTAAAGCAGTTATTTTGTTACGGTGGTAAATCGTTTAACTTGAAATTATCAGTAATGTATGGTATATTTAATTATTATTTCAAAACATTTACAAATTTTACAGAATAGAATCACTTCCAGTTCACTATCAGTTAAATATATTTGAATATTTTGAAGGATTAGCATGAAATGTCTTAGTGTGTAGTTAACTTCTTATGAAACCTGTGTCAGAAAGAGTGAAATGGTATTTTGTGGGATTTTAATACTTATAACACATTTTTTTAATAGTTGCTCAAAAGGGTAAAGCACCGCTGTAAATCACTTAAATTGTAATTATCAGAAATGTATGGTATATTTTATTATTTCAAAACATTTGCAAAATTTGCACAATATAATCATTTCCAGCAAACTGTTATCGGTTAAATATTTGTGTGAACTTTAAGCGCGGGATAGCGTGAGGTGACTTATCGGATATTTAACTTGTAATGATTACGTCAAGAATAAAATGGAATATATTGTATAGTACCACTTATATTGTGACTGCCATCTATAGCTGCAAAGCCTTCTCGAGACGACAGCTGCGTGGTGTCACGTTTCTGGTCACCCATTGCTAAAAGAATCACTTACATCATAATGTTATGGGTTAAATGTTATATGTGTGAACTCTTCTTGCACAGCATATTTGGAAGGATTAGCGTGAAATGACTTGGTGTGTATTTAACTTCTTGCAAAGATTATGTCAGAAAGAGTGAAATGGTACTTTGCGGAATTTTTTAGTACTGCACATTTTTTTTAATAGTTGCTCAAAAGGGTAAAGCACAAGTAGCAGTTATTTTATTACGGAGATAAATAGCTTAATTTGTAATTATCAGAAATGTATGGTATATTTAATTATTCTTTCAAAACATTTGCAAAATTTACTCAATAGAACCACTTACATCATAGCGTTATCGGTTAAAATATATGTGTGAACTCTTCTTGTACAGCATATTTGGATGGATTAACGTGAAATGGTTTGATGTGTATGTAACGTCTTCTAAAGATTATATCGGAAAGAGTGAAATGTGGTATTTTATGGAATTTTAGTATAGCCCTTTTTTTTCTTTTCTTGAATTGATGTGCAAAAGGTTAAAGCCCAAATAGCAGTTATCTTGTTATCATGGTAAATCACGTTTATAATTACCAGAAATGTATGGTAGATGCAATTATTATTCAAGAATATTTGCACAAATTACGTACTAGAATCACTTACAGCAAAATGTTATCGGTTAAAATATATGTGTGAACTCTTCTTGTACAGCATATTTGGATGGATTAACGTGAAATGGTTTGGTGTGTATTTAACGTCTTCTAAAGATTATATCGGAAAGAGTGAAATGTGGTATTTTATGGAATTTTAGTATAGCCCTTTTTTTCTTTTCTTGAATTGATGTGCAAAAGGTTAAAGCCCAAATAGCAGTTATTTTGTTATCATGGTAAATCACGTTTATAATTACCAGAAATGTATGGTAGATGCAATTATTATTCAAGAATATTTGCAAAATTTACTCAATAGAACCACTTACATCATAGCGTTATCGGTTAAAATATATGTGTGAACTCTTCTTGTACATCATATTTGGATGGATTAACGTGAAACGGTTTGGTGTGTATTTAACGTCTTCTAAAGATTATATCGGAAAGAGTGAAATGTGGTATTTTATGGAATTTTAGTATAGCCCTTTTTTTTCTTTTCTTGAATTGATGTGCAAAAGGTTAAAGCCCAAATTGCAGTTATTTTGTTATCATGGTAAATCACGTTTATAATTACCAGAAATGTATGGTAGATGCAATTATTATTCAAGAATATTTGCACAAATTACGTACTAGAATCACTTACAGCAAAATGTTATCGGTTAAAATATATGTGTGAACTCTTCTTGTACAGCATATTTGGAAGGATTAGCGTGAAATGACTTGGTGTGTATTTAACCCCTTGTAAAGATTATGTTGGTAAGAGGGAAATGGTATTTTGTGGAATTTTAGTATAGCGCATTTCTTTTTTAATAGTTACGCAAAAGTTTAAAGCATAAATAAGCAGTTATTTTGTTATCGTGGTAAATTTCTGGTTTTTTTTCCGTAACAATCCCGTTAGTAATTACCACAAATGTATGGTATTTATAATTATTACACAAAAAAAAAATTGCAAAATTTAACACAATAGAGTCACTTACAGCAAAATGTTATAGGTTAAATATTTGTGTGAACTTTAAGCACCGGATTAGCGTGAAATGAATTAGTGTGTATTTAATCTCTTGTAAAGATTATGTCAGAGTGAAATGGTATTTTGTGCAATTTTAGTATAGTACTTTTTTTTGTTTGAATTTATGCGCAAAAAATTAAAGTACAAATAGCAGATATTTTGTAGCGCGTTAAATTTCATTTGTAATTACCAGAAATGTGTGGTATAGGTAAATATTATTCAAATATATTTGCAAAACTTACGCAATAAAATCGCTTCCTGCAAAATATTATCACTTAAATATATTTGAATATTTTGAAGGATTAGTTAAAATAATTAATAAATAATTTTGCAGATATTTAATTTGTAATGATTACGTCAGAAAAAAATAAAATGGCACTTTATTATTAAAGCATGTATTTTCAACTCTCTATTAGGTTAAACCACAAAAAGCGCCATGCCACTATTTTGCTACCGCTTAATGAATTTATAATACTGTAGCATTTTTTTTTTCTCACGAGAATTTTGGCATTTCATTCCCAGGAGAGAGGAATGTATGGTATTTGACAAGTACATAATAACAACCCATCACGCAAATTTGACAGCAGACTAGCTTTATTGTGGACAATTATATTACATTCAATTAGAGTTTTATCCAGTAATCAATTATCTGTAGTATTCTGTAATGTCTCGTATTTGAAACAAGTGATGAGTAAATTGTAAATAAATTCAGATTTTTTTGTGACTTTCGTTAATTACAAGATTTGAAATAAGGAAAAATAAATGAGTCATTAAAAAGCCACAGAAATTGTCTGATTTTGCGATAGAGATTGTTCAAAATAAAGAAGAAAAAATTAAAAGGCACAAGAATATATTTAATATACGATAGTTTTATTTTTTTTAAATTTTGGAGTGATTTTAATATAGAGATTGTCCAAATTGATGAAAAGGGAAATTAAACGAGTTGTTAAAAGAAGCACAGGTATCGTGTGATTCTGCCCTGGAAATTGCTTAACATGAAGGAAAAAATATAACTAAATGAATCGTTAAAAAAGACACATTAAATGTCTGATTTTGTTGTAGAGATTGCCTGAAATAAAGAAAACAAGGGAAAATTAATTAAATCGTTTAAAAGTCACAGGAATTTTCTGATTTTGCAAAATGGGGCCTGATGGCTGAGTTACCAGCGTTCTGGCTTCCACGTAGCGTTCCTCGATAATCTCTGAGATCTCGCTGGCGCTCTGCCCCGGGTCACGGTGGTGCTGTGAATAATTGTAGCAATTTGAAATCCACTTTAAACCGTAGTTCCCGGTCTAATATGATCGTAGAGCTTCGGCTGTAGACCTGACAAACCTATGCCATAAAGAAACATTCATCTACCCTCTAGGTATCTGCCAGCAAGCAGACGGATTGCGCCACTGATGACGATGATGATTGCCAAATATGAAGAAAATGGGATGCATTAAAAACAGTATACTCCTTACACACGAAATTTTTAAGAGTTGCATTAGTCATTGTCCTAAGTAAAAAATCATTAGCTTTAAAAACATAATATGGAATCGCATTAATAGTTATAAGACGATTTTTCATTTTAACTACAACAATATAATAGGCTTGATTAAACTTAAACGTACTTTCTTAATTTGAATAGCACCTATCATATTTTTTCCATATAAAATTAGCTCATATTACATTAACGTAACCACGTCGCTCAGCAACTGCATTACGTCCTGCTTTAATAATTTCATTTAAAAAAAAAATTCCTATTCCAAAAAAATTCAAAGTTCCGATATAAAAAAATAAATACGAGCTGTTTTGATATAAATCACTTTCTTACTAAGCAATTCCCTAGGCAGCCTTGAGGAAGACTACTTTTAGCCACTCTCCCAGCCAGCCAGCTAACCAGCCGTTTAGAATGTAAAACGCAGACCGTCGGTTATTAAACGGTCTTTTAGAAATCATGTTTCAACTGAGAGCTTCCGACAAGCTCGTTTTATGAGAGCCATTATCGTTTCGTAAGTTAGTGGCAAAACGCCCGCTGGTGACTGAAAAGTCTTTGTCCATCGATGCCGCAAACCGCCGACCAACCTCTGAAATATTAAATTATCTGTGCCACCCATTACATCTTGGGCACAGACAGAGTAACTTAGTTTAGTTACATTGATAAGTGAAGCTTGGAGAAATCCATTAAAGGCTTATAAGAGGGGGGTGGGGAGTAACGGAAGCAAAATTGAATTTCGACACTTTTGGATGACGCACGACAGAATTATTGGAGAATTACTCTCTCTGCATCGCCTTGTTAAGTAAGTGGTGGGCCTCTGTTCTTCTACGTCTTTGGCGCACTTTTACGTTTGAATGTGTCTTTAAATTTGATAGTGTTTCAATGTTAGATCAAATTATTCCTGATCATGGCAAAGATCATGTATGATGGTATGTATATACGTATTACTAGACACCTGACTTATGTATTAACTATCTTCCTTTAATAAATTTAGTTATTTAGTTAATAAATGGTTGTTTAAATAGTTTGCGTCATATTGCATATTTCATTTGTCAGGTTTAAAATTTTTGGCATTCAAGAGACAAAAATGGAATTTATAACTGTTTAAAGTATTTATTTTCTGAATTTACGCTAGTGTAGTATTTATTTGAAATATATATATATATATATATATACATATATACACTGAAGTGACAAAAGTCATGGGATAGCAATATGCAAATTTTCAGATAGCAGTAGCATCGCGTAGAACAGGTATAAATGCGCAGTGCTTTCGCAGAGCTTTCATTTCTGTTCAAGTTATTCATGTGAAGAGGTTTTGACGTGATGATGACCGCACGATGGGAATTAACAGACTTTGAACGCGGAATGTTAGTTGGAGCTAGACGCATGGGTCATGCCATTTCGGAAATCGTTAGGGAATTCAACATTCCCAGATCCACTGTGTCAAGAGTGTGCCGAGAGTATGAAATTTCAGGCATAACATCCCACCATGGACAGTGGTCGACCGCCTGCACTTAACGACCGAGACCGGCGACGTCTGCAAAGAGTCGTAAATTCTAACAGACAAGCAACACTGCGTCAAATAACCACAGAAATCAATGTGGGACGTACAAGGGACTTGTCTGTTAGAACTGGGCGGAGAAATTTGGCTTTCTTGGGCTATTCCAGCAGAAGACCGACTCGAGTGCCTTTACTGACAGAACGACATCGCTTGCAGCGACTCTCGTGGGCACGTGAGCATATCGGTTGATCCCTAGATGAATGGAAAACCGTGGCCTGGTCCGATGAGTCACGATTTCAGTTGGTAAGAGCTGATGGTAGGGTTCGAGTATGGCGCAGACCCCACGAAGCCATGGACCCAAACTGTCTGCAAGGCACTGTTCAACCTGGTGGTGGCTCCGTAATGGTGTGGGCTGTTTTTTCATGGCATGGACTTGGTCCTCTGGTGCGTCTGGACCGAACATTGACTGGAAATGCTTATGTTCAGCTACTTGGAGATCACTTGCAGCCATTCATGGACTTCATGTACCCAAACAACGATGGGATTTTTATGGATGACAATGCACCATGTCACCGGGCCACAACTGTTCGCGATTGGTTTGAAGAACATTCTGGACAATTCCAACGAATGATCTGGCCACCTAGATCGCCCGACATGAATCCCATCGAGCATTTATGGGACATCATCGAGAGGTCTGTTCGTGCCCAAAATCCTGCACCATCAACGCTTTCACAATTATGGACGTCTATCGAGACAGCATGGCTCAATATTCCTGCAGAAGACTTCCAACGACTTGTTGAGTCCATGCCACGTCGAGTTGCTGCACTTCGATGGGCGAAAAGAGGGCCGACACTATATTAAGAGGTATCCCATGACTTTTGTCACTTCAGTGTATATATGTTTGTATATATGTGTGTACGTGTGCATTCCGCTATATCAATGTGTATGATAGAGATTGGTATGGTATTCGAATATAAA
This sequence comes from Caerostris darwini, assembly GCA_021605075.1. Classification (NCBI taxonomy): domain Eukaryota; kingdom Metazoa; phylum Arthropoda; class Arachnida; order Araneae; family Araneidae; genus Caerostris; species Caerostris darwini. The sequence goes on from BPLQ01009016.1 coordinate 268,092, forward strand.
AAAAGGTCTAAATTTAACGAGTTGTTGAAAAAAAAACATAAAATGTCTGATTTTGAAATGGAGATTGTCTAAAAAGAATTAAAAAAAAAGAAAATTAAATGAATCGTTAAAAAGGCACAGGAAATGTCTGATTTTCGAATGAAAATTGCCCAAAATAAAAAAAAATAACGGAAAAATAAAGAATTTAAAAAAAAAAGCGCAGGAAAATCTAATTGTGCCATGGAGCTTGTTTAAAAGGAAGAAAAAAAAAAGGAAAATCAAATGAAACGTCAAAAAAGCACAGGAAATGTTTGATTTTGCAATGGAGATTACCTAAAATAATGAAAAAAAAAATAGTTTATGAAATACATTAAAAAACACTGTTAGCCTTAAAACGAAATTTTTTAAGAGCTTCTCAGGTTTTAAAGTTCAGATATAAACAAAATTTAAGCTGCTTTGATATAAATCACTTTCTTACCTAGGCAGCCTTGAGGAAGGTTATTTTTAGCCACTCTCCCAGCCAACCCGCTAACCAGCCGTTTAGAATGTCCAACGCAGACCGTCGGTTATTAAATGGTCTTTTAGAAATCATGTTTCAACTGAGAGCTTCTGACAAGCTCGTTTTATGAGAGCCATTATCGTTTCGTAAGTCAGTGGCAAAACGCCCGCTGGTGACTCAAAATTCTTTGTCGATCGATGCCGCAATTCGCCGACCAACTTCTTAAATATTAAATTCCCAGTACGAAGTGGTCACAAACAGAGTAACTTAGTTTAGTTACATTGATAAGTGAAGCTTTGGGAAATTCATTAAAAGCTTATAAGAGGGCGGGAGGGGAACTAATGGAAGCAAAATTGAATTTCGACGCTTTTAGACGTTTTTTACTAGTCTAAATTCATTAAAAGGGAAATTAAATGAGTTGTTAAAAATGCACATGATTTATCTCATTTTACCGTGGAGTTTGTCAAATTGATAAAAAGAAATATTAAAGGAATAGTGAAAAAAGAAATATGAATTGTCTAATTTTGTCATGGAGATTTGCCCAAAATAAAGACAAAAGGGAAAATTAAATGAATTATTAAGAAAGGCACAGGGAATATCTGATTTTGACCTGGAGATTGCCCAAAATCAAGAAAAAAAAGGGGGGAATTAAATAAATCTTTAAAAAAGACACATGAAATGCCTGGTTTTGCAATGGATATTGTCCAAATTGATAAAATGAAAATCAAACGACTTATTAAAAGAGACGCAGGAAATATCTGATTTTGCCGTGGAGATTACCCAAAATAAGGAAAGAAAGAAATAGTTTATTAAAGGCATTAAAAAAACACAGCACTCCTTACCACAAACTTTTTTAACAGTTGCATCAGCCATTGCCTTATGTAAAAATGCTAGTTATAAGATATTAATAAAATACCATCTTTTAAAATTTATTTAATTTAACCCTTTTATTACTGCAGTCTTTAGGTTTGTTAAAACTTTTCATAATTTAAATAGAACCTATCACAAATTTTTTCCATAGAAAGTTAGCTCGTATTGAATTAATAACGTAACCACGTTTTTCGGCAACTATATTAAGTCCTTCTTTAATAATTTTTTAAAAACTAATAAACCAACACCTCAAAGTTCCGATATAAAAAAAGTAAGAAAGTGTTTGCTATAAATCACTTTCTTACTAAGCAATTCCCAAGGCAGCCTTGAAGAAGGTTATTTTTAGCCACTATCCCAGCCAACGCGCTAACCAGCCGTCCTTACAATGTCTAACGCAGACCGTCGGTTATTAAATGGTCTTTTAGAAATATTTCCACTGAGAGCTTCTGACAGGCTCGTTTTATGAGAGCCATTATCGTTTCGTAAGTTAGTGGCAAAACGCCCGCCGGTGACTGAAAAGTTCTTTGTCGATCGATGCCGCAATCCGCCGACCAACTTCTGAAATATTAAATTCTCTGTGCGACCCCATTACATCTTGGGACAGACAGAGTAACTCAGTTTGGTTACATTGATAAGTGAAGCTTGGGAAAATCCATTAAAAGCTTATGAGCGAGGGGAGAGGGGTGTAATGGAAGCAAAATTGAATTTCGACGCTTTTGGGTGACGCACGAGAGAGTTATTGGAGAATTACTCTCCGGATTGCGTTGTTAAGTAAATGATGGGCCTTTGGTCTCCAATGTTTTTGATGCACTTTTCCGATTACTTTAAATTTGATAGTGATTTAATGTTAGATCAAATTATTCTCAATTGGACAAACATGGTAAAGATCATGTATGGTGGCACATATACATGATCGTTAAAAGTAATATTATATACCACCACGCAATAATATATAATCACCACGCGCTTTTACTTATTTACCAACTATCTCTGTTTGACGATTTTAGTTATTTAGTTAGTAAATGGTTGTTTAATTAGTTTGAGTAATATGTTTTATTTCATTTGTTCACATAGTTTAAAATTAAGTGTCTGTAAATTGAAATAGTTTATGACAATCATAAAAAAAAACCGCTGCATTCCTTACCGCGAATTTTTGTAACAGTAGTATTAGTCATTATCCTAAGTAAAAAAATCATTTGCTTAAAAAACATAATATTGTATCATTAAGCTAGTTATGCGACATTAACAAAATCATCTCCTTTAAATTTATTTAGTTCCCTCCGTTTAATTATAGCAGTATTTAGGTTTGTTAAAACTCTATGTACTTTCTTAATTAGAGTAGCATGTAACACATTTTTTTTTTTTCATACAAAGTTAGCTCGTATTGCATTAATAACGTAAGCAATTCGCTCAGCAACTGCACATAATTTCATTAAAAAAACTAATATATGAAAGTTCCGATATATAAAAAAATGTGAGCTGTTTTGATATAAATCACTTTCTTACAACACATAATCCTAGGCTGCCTTGAGGAAGGTTATTTTCAGCCGCTCTGCCAGCCAGCCCGCTAACCAGCCGCTTAGAATGTCCAACGCAGACCGTCGGTTATTAAACGGTCTTTTAGAAATCATGTTTCAACTGAGAGTTTCCGACAAAGCTCGTTTTATGAGAGCCATTATCGTTTCGGAAGTTAGTGGCAAAACGCCCGCTGGTGGCTGAAAATTCTCTGTCGATCGATGCCGCAATCCGCCGACCAACTTCTGAAATATTAAATTCTACATCTTGAGCACGGACAGAGTAACTCAGTTTAGTTACATTGGTAAGTGAAGCTTGGGGAAATCTATTAAAAGCTTATCAGAGGGAAGGGGGAGGGGGAGTAATGGAAGCAAAATTGAATTTCGACGGATTTGGGTGACGCACGAGAGAGTTATTGGGGAATTACTCTCTTTGGATTGCTTTGTTAAGTAAATGGTAGGCATTTGTTCTTCAACGCGTTTGACGCACTTTTATGATTGAATGTGCTTGACATTTAATAGTGTTTCAATGTTAGATTTAGTTATTCTTGATTGGACAAGCATGGCAAAAATCACGTATGATGGCATGTATATATATGCATCAGACACCTTTACTTATTTACCTGCTATCTCCGTTTGGCGATTTTAGTTATTTAATTAGTAAATGGTTGTTTAGTTAGTTTGAATAATTTGATATATTTAATTTGTTTTGCAGTCAAGAAACAAAAATTGAATACATAATGTTTAAAGTATTTATTTTCTGAATTGATGCTAATTTAGAATTTATCTTAACTATATCTGATTATATATATCAATATGTGTGTGTTTATGGATAATGTTCGATCATCGATGATATCGATGTATGTGATTCAGATTGGTATAGTTACTGATCTTTTGTTTCTTTTTACTGTATTCCAATATAAAAACATTATATTCATATAGCTTAAATATAAGTGCCTGTAAATTGAAATAGTTTATGAGAGACATTAAAAAAACACTACATTCCTTACCATAACTAGCGTTAGTCCTTCTCCTATGTAAAAAAATCATTAGCTTTAAAAACACAATATTGCCTCACTTAGCTAATTATAAAACATTAATGAAATCCTCTCTTTCACAGTTATTTAATTTCTCCCTTTTAATAATAGCAGTATTAAGGTTTATTTAAACTGTACGTACTTTCTTAATTTGAATAGCATTTAAATATTTTTTTCCCATAAAAAGTTAGTTCGTATTTTATTAATACCTTAGCCACTGTGTTCAGCAAGTGCCTTTACGTCCTTTTTTAATAATTTCACTTAAAAAATTAATACACCAACTCTTTAAAGTTCCGATTTAAAAAAAAAATGTGAGCTGTTTTGATATAAATCACTTTCTTACTAAGCAATTCCCAAGGCAGCCTTGAGAAAGGTTATTTTTAGCCCCTCTCCCACTTAGCCGCTAACCAGCCGCTTAAAATGTCCAACGCAGACCGTCGCTTATTAAATGGTCTTTTAGAAATCATGTTTCAACTGAGAGCTTCCGACAAGCTTGTTTCATGAGAGCCATTATCGTTTCGTAAGTCAGTGGCAAAACGCCCGCTGGTGACACAAAATTCTTTGTCGATCGATGCCGCAATCCACCGACCAATTTCTGAAATATTAAATTCTCTGTGCGATCCATTACATCTTGGGCACAGACAGAGTAACTCAGTTTAGTTACATTGATGAGTAAATCTTGGGAAAATCCATTAGAAGCTTATCAGAGGGGGGGGAGGTGGTGGAGGGGAGTAATGGAAGCAAAATTGAATTTCGACGCTTTTGCTTGAGCTCGAGAGAGTTATTGGAGAATTACTCTCTCCGGATTGCTTTGTTAAGTAAATGGTGGGCCCTTGTTCTTCGACGTTTTTGACGTACTTTTCCGATTGAATGTGCTTTAAATTTGATAGTGTTTCAATGTTAGATGAGATTATTCTTGATTGTTAAGCATGCTAAACATCGTGTATTATGTCATATATATTTGCATCTGGTATATATGTCATAAGACATCTTCACTTATTTACCAACTTTCTTCGTTTGGTGATTTTAGTTGTTTAGTCAGTAAATGGCTGTTTAATTAATTTGCGTAATATGATATAGTTCATTTGTCAGATTTTAAATATCTGCATTCATGAAACAAAAATTTAATTTTTAACTGATATTTATATTTTCTGAATTGATGCTAATTTAGTCTTTATCTGAATTATATATATATATATGCATGTGTGAGGGATTGTTCGTGTGTGCGCTTCGATATATCGATGTAAGTGATAAATCATATTTTTATATCACTATTGATATTTGGGTATACTATTCGTGTGGTTCTTTGTTTCATTTTTTTGTATTCCATTATAAAATGTGACATTCACATAGTGTAAAGTTATCAGAACGTAGCTAAACCTTAATTTTCGTTAACTTAATTTTGAAAATGATATGATACTAATTAAGATACGGAAGGTTTATTTTATTGGATCTAATGAGCAGACCACTTAAAATTTTAGCGTTCTAACTCAACAAATAGAGAGTTTGACACACATGGAGACACATAAATTATTTGATTCTGCAGTGGAGATTGTTCAAATTGATAAAAAGAGAAATTAAATGTATTGTTAAAAAGGCACAGTAATTGTCTGAATTTGCAATGAAGATAAGCCAAAATAATGGAAAACGGAAAAATTAAATGAATAGTTAAAAAATAAAAAAAAAATTAAACTCTTTTAAATTTCCTTATTTTTTCAATTTTAAATACAGCAGTATAATAGGTTTCTTAAAACTGTATGTAACTTTCTTAATTTGAATAGCGCCTATCACATTTTTTTTTCCATAGAAAGTTAGCTCGTGTTGTATTAATAACGTAACCACGTTGTTCGGCAACTGCATTTATGTCTTTCTTTAATAATTTAATTTATAAAAGTAATATATCAACACTTCAAAGTGCCGTTATAGAAGTATAAAAAAATGTAATCTGTTTTAATATAAATCACTTTCTTACCAAGCAATTCCCTAGGCAGCCTTGAGGAAGGATATTTTTAGCCACTCTCCCAGCCAACCCGCTAACCAGCCGCTTAGAATGTCCAACGCAGGCCGTCGGTTATTAAATGGTCTTTTAAAACTCACTTTTCAACTGGGAGCTTCCGACAAGCTCGTTTTATGAGAGCCATTATCGTTTCGTAGTAAGTTAGTGGCAAAACTCCCGCCGGTGACTGAAAATTCTTCGTCGATCGATGCTGCAATCCGCAGAACAACTTCTGAAATATTAAATTCTCTGTGCCACCCATTACATCTTGGGCACAGACAGAGTAACATAGTTTAGTTACATTGATAACTGAAGCTTGCGAAAATCCATTAAAAGCTTATAAGAGGGGGGAGAGTAATGGAAGCAAAATTGAATTTCGATGCTTTTAGTTGACGCTTGAGAGAGTTATTGGAGAATTACTTATTACTCTCTCTGGATTGCTTTGTTAAGTAAATGGTTGGTCTTTGTTCTTCAACGTCTTTGACGTCCTTTTCCGATTGTTTGATGAAATTATCCTTGATTGGTAAGCATGGAAAAGATCAAGTATTATGTCATATTTATTTGCATCTATTATATATGTCACCAGACATCTTTACTTCTTTACCAACTATCTTCGTTTGGTGATTTTAGTCATTTAGTTAGTAAATGGTGTTTAATTAGTTTTGTAATATGACATATTTCATTTGTCAGGTTTTAAATACACATTCATGAAATAAAAATTGAATTTATAACTGTTCCAAGGATTTATTTCCCGAATTGATACTAATGTATTATTTATCTGAATTATACGTGCATATATGTGTATATATATATATATATGTGTGTGTGTGTGTATTGATTGTATTCACAATATATTAATTTGATTCACATGTGCAGTTCACCCAAAGGTCGGAGATTTTCAGAGTTCTCGAGTCTAAGACGAATCTCATGCACAGGTGTGAGGCAGACGTTAATTATCCCACGGGATGATATACGAAATCACAGAGGTTCACTTCGGAAACACGCGGAATCAGAGGCCTATTCAGAGAAAAAAAGAAAACATAACATTTGTGGTCGACTCAACTTAGAACTCTCGCTCTTTTTCATTCAAAAACCTCACTTTTAAGACAATCCGACAAGAGGGGCTGTCAGTTTCCCTCACTTGTAATAGACATTTCTCAGTTCGGGGTATATTACCAATACCGATAAAACAACTCATGGAATATTTCATTATCAATATTATTTCATTATTCAATATGTATTATTACGACCTGGAAAAGTCGCATAGACATCCGCTAATTTCCTGAGTCTCATTATCCATGATACCTAATATTCGGACAGGTTGTTATCATTAGTACAAAACACTAATTGCATGTATTATAACTACCCACAATACTTCTTGAATGGTGTTAAATTTGAATAATTGGTTATTATTATATGCTTGGCAAAGAATACACATTCCTCTGTCCTGGGAAGGAAATTAATTAAATTATTTATTTAATTAATTAATTAATTTAATTTAAATTATAAATGAAAAGCTATTATCGTGAAATTTTAAATATTTAAAAAGTAAATACTTCTTATTAGTTTTAATTAATAGTAATTAACTTTAATTAGTTTAGTGTTATAAAATACTGAAGTCAATATTTTAAATTAGAAAAATAAATAGAAAATTTATAACGATATGAAATATTTATAAAAACATTAATATTAAATTAAGATACAGTACAATAATTTGATAAAGTCATAAAATAATATTTGTTATAATTTTAAATTACATTAGAAAGTTATGTTTTTCACAAGCTATGGGACTTAAAATCTGTATGCAAAAACAAAAAGATCTGCTTAAACGCATGTATTAAAAACATTTAATTTTCTAAAAGTGTTGCTTTACTATTAAAACTGTATAATTTTTTGTATGTCCATTTACAGCAATTCATTACAATGATGTATGTTCAAACCGAAATGCAAATTACGAGTCCCTTCCGTTCATGTTCCATTTGCAACTCTGTGTATGATTATGATAAATGCGGTTGGTGGGGAAATTAATTACGGGGAAAGTAACACAATTAAAACGAAATGACTCATAAACTCTTAATCGTGAAGAGAAGTTGTGCACCTCGAATAATTAGAACGCGCGTTGTGGAGAAAAGCAAGATTTCCCTTTCACGAAGAAGCTTTAAATTAATTTTTTAATCATTCTAATTCCTGGAATTGCCTTTGACTTTTATTTATTTCGAAAATTACTTTCCGGTTTTCTAAGAATCTTGTAAAATGCAAACTAATTAGCTTAATTGTTGTGATGCTTGCTAAATATACATAGTTTCTAATTGAACCGCTGAATGCTAATTAATTAATAGTAAAATGATGAGGGATTAAAATATGCTGGTTAATTTTAAGCGTCATATTTTTATTTTTACGTCTATAAAGTTAATTGCTTGAACAGTTCATCTGTTTTATATAAACTTTACATGAGCATTTCATTTATTTTATATACCTATATTGTCCCTTGAACAGCTCATCTGTTTTATATGTCTGCAATGTGACTTTACTTGAACAGTTCATCTATTATATAAAACTACAATGTGACTTTACTTGAACAATTTATTTATTATATAAGCTTACAATGTGACTTTTCTTGTGAAGTTCATCAATTTTATGCAGCTACAGTGTGACTTTATTTGAACATTTAATCTATGTTAAATGTGCTATATTTTACTTGAACATTTCATTTATTTTATATATTTGTAGTGTGCCTTAAACAGATCATCTATTTTATATCTTAACAATGAGCATACTATGGGAATCTACTAGAACAGTTCTACTATTTTATATATATTATACTTTTCTTCAGCATTTCGTCTATTTTATATACCTATAGTAGCCTTGAATAGTTCAATTATTTTATATACCTATAATGTGACTTTACTTGAGCAGTCTGTTGTATGAGTCGACAATTTGACTTTATTTGGACAGTTCATCTATTTTTTTATATTTTTGCAGTGTGATTTTGTGATTTTACATACTGACGTTTGATGCGACATGATTTGTGTTGAGACAGGCAGTGCTATAATTGTTTGTAGTAGTTTTTAAATCATTTTAAACCTTAGATCCTGATCTAATATGGCTGTAAAGAGTTAAGCGTAGGGTGACAACCCTACCCTGTAAAAAGAAACCATATGCAGCGTCGAAGTTTGCCAGTAGGCAAACGGCCTTGGTCCACCATGGATCTGTTGCTCCAATGTAGAAGAAGAAAAATGCTTAAATAACGAAGTTGTTACAAAAATAAAATAAAAAATTCGTCCTGAACATGCATTAATAAGAAGTAATGTATTTGAATGTGAGAAAATTTCAATTTTAAATGAAATACTACATGAAATTTTTTTTATCGTAACATTTCAATATTTAAAAAGTAAAAATGTATTATTAATTTAATCAATAGCGATTAAATTTGATTAGTTAAGTGTAACAAAATATGCAGGTCAATTATTTAAACGGGAGGATAACAGTTTTAAACGATATGAAATTTTTATGAAAATATTAAACAGTGCAATAAGGTACCAGACCATAATTCTGTTAAGACATCACATAACATTTGTTATAATTTTAAATTACAGTGGAAAATTATATTTTTCACAAGAACCCGAATGCAAAAACAAAATATGTTCAAACGCATATATATATAAAAAAAAATCATTTAATTTCCTATAATTGTTGGCTTTCTATTAAAACTGTATAATTTTTTTATGTCCATTTACAGCAAATTCATTACAATGATGTATGTTCAAACCGAAATGCAAAATTACGAGTCCCTTCCGTTTATGTTCCATTTGCAACTCTGTGTATGATTATGATAAATGCGGTTGGTGGGGAAATTAATTACGGGGAAAGTAACGCAATTAAAACGAAATGACTCATAAACTCTTGATCGTGAAGAGAAGTTGTGCACCTCGAGTAATTAGAACGCGCGTTGTGGAGAAAAGCAAGATTTCTCTTTCACAAAGAAACTCTAAATTAATTTTTAAATCATTCTAATTCCCGGAATTGCCTTTGACTTTTATTTCTTTCCAAAATTCCTTTCTGTTGTTCCAAGAATATTGCAAAACGCAAACTAATTCGTTTAATTGTGGTATTTCTTGCTAAATATACATAGTTTCTAATTGAACCGCTGAATGCAGAATAATTAATTAGAAATTGCTAGGGGTTTAAAATATGCTGGTTAATTTTTAGCGTCATTTTTAATTTTTTACCTTGTAGATTTTATTCATCTATGAAGTAATTTTACTCGTGTATTTTATATAGTGTGACTTTACTTGAACATTATCATCTATTTAACATGTGCTATACTTTACTTGAGTGTTTCATTTATTTTATATACTTATAATGTGTTTTGAACTACTCATCTGTTTTATATGCCTACAATGTGACTTTACTTGAGCAGTTCTTCCGTTATATATGCCGTGAATGTGATTTTACATGAAGAGTTAATTTATTATACTAGCTTACAATTTGACTTTACTTAAAAGTTTATATATTATATATACCTTCAATGTTATTTTACTTGAACAGTTCCTTTATTTTACATTAGAATTTATTTGAGTACTTCATTTATTTTATATACCTATAGTGTACTTCGAACAGCTCATCTATTTTATAAGGCTACAATTTAACTTTACTTGAACAGTTCATCTATTATATACAGGGTGACTTTACTTGAGAAGTTCATCTATTTTATATTCTTACAATATGGTTTTATATAATCAGTTCGTCTGTTTTATATTCTTACAGTATGATTTTACATAATCAGTTCGACTGTTTTATATCCCTATAAACTGTATTTGTTTGAGCAATGTATCTATTTTACATACGTATAGTCTACGTTACCATCTATCGCTTGAGAAATTGGTATGCTGCCAAGTCAGACTGATTTCAAAAAGAAAATTGTCATAGGGGATGTCATAGGGGGATGTATAGGAGGATTTTAATTGCATTAAAAATAATTTTAATTTTAAGTAATTAAATTTTAAATTACAGAATATTAAAGTAAAAACTAGATGAAAACAATTTCGCAATTTCTTTCAAAAATCTTTGTGCAGAATATATCTGACTAGCCCACCTGATAAATAAGCGATTAGTTCGTTTTTGCCGTTACACCGCGCGGTTACCATTTCAAGCAATCTGTGGTGGTTCTATATTCTCTATCGTGTGATATGCCGTCTATTTTATATGCATGCAATGTGACTTTACTTGAGCAATTCATATATTTCGTATACCTGCAATGTATCTTTATGTAAAGTTAAATATAAAGTTACATATCACGTTAACTAATATTAACTTTATATAAAGTTACATTGTATTAATTTTTACATCTACACATCTATGTACTTAACAATTCATTTATTTTATATATGTACAAAGCGACTTCACTTGAGCAGCTAATAAATTTTATATTAAATGACTAGGCATCCAGAATAAATTTATAATTTTTGACTCCTCAAAGTTATTCAATGAAATAAAGACGAAAAATACAAGTTAAATAGAAAGACACATATCATGAATATTGGAATATTCAAATAGTGTAACAGGAAAAAATAAGTTTAAGTATAATGCTAAAAATATATCCTATAATAAATTAATAAAAAAATGTCATCATCTTATGTGCCTAGTTCCTCTATTCCGAAGTTGACACTCCAGAAACCATACTATAAATATCAGTATTTTTTATCTTCAACATAAATTTTTAACTGTTTTAAGTTTCCCATATATTTTATGTTGATGGGCATTTTCCCGAGGGTAGAAGGCTTGGCAAAGTAATAAAAGTCTCCTTGCTTGTTATTTTACTAGAATTATGATTCCATTTATGAACTTTTAATCCATAACTGAACCCTTAACCTTTAAATTATTATCAAGGGATTTGCCTCGTATTAATCTGTATAAGAATTTTAAACCAGTTTTTTTTGCTTCATAGTTGTTCAAATATAATGATGTAGAAACAGCATAAAAAAAGAGTTTGGTTTGAGTAATCAGTGGTTCAATTGTTCATTCCATTTAATGTCAACATAATGATCTTTTAAATATGTATGACTATATATACAAGTCGCTTTGTAGCAGAAGGACTTGTTTCAAATCTTCTGATGATACTGGTTCAATCACTGTCATTAGGAATGAAACAATCTGACGGTGATTGTTAAAGCATGCGTATGCGTTTCCAATCTACAGCCAGACTGCTTGTTAGGAATTCTTTATGTTTTCTGCCACATGATTTGTACATTTAGAGTAGTAACCTCTCCAATTTTTGTTCCAAACTCACTAGTCAATGAACTATTCATGATATACACTAGACATACCGATGTACATACAAAAGTTTGTGTAATAATTTTATTATTAAATGAAATGAAATTAAGTATTATAAGTGTGGTTTTCATCATCATGTATTCTTTATGTTTCCTTAAATATAATTTGTACATTTAGAGTAGTACCCTCTTGAAATCCAATTTTTTTTTTCACAGCTACCAGTCACTGAACTATTCATGATATACACTAGACATATTGATGTACAAACAAAAGTTTTTGTAATAATTTTATAATTAAATGAAATGAAATTTAGTATTATAAGTGTGATTTATTTATCACCATGCATTCTTTATGTTTTTTCGTCCATATGATTTGTACATTTAAAAGTAGTAACCACTCAAAATCCAATTTTTGTTCTAAACTCATTGGCCAATGAACAATTCACGAAATATACTAGACATACCGATGTACAAACAAAAGTTTTTGTAATAATTTTATAATTAAATGAAATGAAATTAAGTATTATAAGTGTGGTTTATATCACCATGCATTCTACATGTTTCTCCTATATGATTTGTAAATTTAGAATAGTAATCTCTCGAAGACCAATTTTTTTCCACAGTCACCAGTCAATGAACTGTCCATGATATACACTTGACATACCGATATGCATACAAAAATCTTTGCAATAATTTTATTATTGAATAAAATAAAATTAAGTATTTTGACTGTAATTTACATCATCAAATTTTTAAGAAAATGTAATATTAAATATTAACTAATGTTACTTGTAAATGAAAGTGCTTGAGTATTTGTAATTAAGTGTTAATGTTTCGATATTAATTTAATTCATAGATGAAAAACTAAATAGCATTTTTAAATTTAAAAAATGAATGAAATTGCAATAGAATATATGGGTAGTTTTCTTAGTTTTTTCCTTTTGTTTTCAAACATGATAACATTTACAATTATATATATTAAAAGGATTTAAAAAGGGAAAATAGGTAAAAGGACATCAAAGAATTGCTATCAGTTTATCAACTAGTTAAAATGTAAAATCAACAAGTAATATAAAAAAAAATTTAAGTCAATTCCTACTTTTTTTTCACACTATTGCAGAAAGTCCTTGCTAAATAATTTTCAGACATTTTTTTAAGTTTATCTGGCGCCATCTACTGGTAGATACATGCAACTTAAACCAAAAAAAGCTAAAATTAATTACTTGAAAGTTAATTACTGAATTAATATTTGAAAAAACTGTATTAACATCAAGTGTCATCCACTACAAGTTAAAAAAAAATGCATTTGAAATTGAGTAGATGAATAAAAAGTATTTTATTAACGATTCAAAATTTGAACAAGATATATATGGGGAGAGTGGGAGCTAATAAAAGGAATTGAATAAGACTGGAATAGAATCAAATTTCTAGAATAATAATTATTTTTGTTGTAGCGATTTAAACCACTACTGCATAGTTCATTATAGCCAAAATTATTCCATGACTTTGTTTCTTATCCCACTCAGTCGACAGCAACATCTTGACCAAGTCCATGAACCCTTGTTAACCAACCAGTCATGATAAAGGGTAAAAAATGCAGCTTCTTTTTGTCCCCATTCCTCAAAAACATGGGGCACCCTAAAGGAGAAGTCTGACCTTACCTAACCCGGTTATAATCCCGGGCACTGGGTATCCATTTTAGTTTGTCTTTTACGACATGCATGGGCTACAGAGAGGCTATTCTAACCCGTAAAGACACTGGGGGAGGGTTGCATAGTTTAGTAAAAAATTTTTAAATGACAATCAAAAAAAATATTTTTTTTATAAAAAAAAAAATATTTAAAATATTTATACATATTAAATTATTCTTAACTTAATTACTAAGAAACTTATATCTCCCATTTTATTTTTTTAACAAATTAATATTATTAAATTTCATATTTTCTTTAGATTTTGTACAGAATTTGTAAATATTCTTAATAGAATACGTTTTAAAATGCTTTTTTAAACGATCTTTAATTTGGGATTGTTAAAGCCTGCTAATGTCTATGCTGGTGCTCTTGATTAAAAGAGCTTATCTCCAAGCAAAGGAAAGATTCCTTGTTTACACCAGAGATAAATACCATGAATCCTTAGGCCGATTTAGAGCTTGGTGAACTGACCCCTCCCGATGCTAGGAATAGAGCCAAAGTTATTCCGTGAGTTCGTGATCCAAATACTTACAAGCGTAAATGACATTGATACAGACTATTCTGCCACTTTCATTAGTGCCTACGTTAACCATCTAGTGTGATATTTTTGTAAAAATGTCAAGTTTGTGGGTTCATGGTCTGAGTACTTACAAATATGAATCGAATGTCAACAAGTTTTTCGGATTCGTAATAAAAATACTTACAAATATCAATGAAATTGAAAAGCTGCTCTTCTGCCATTTGTATTAGCAATTACGTTAACTGTCCAGTGTGATATTTTTGTAAAAGTGTCAAGATTCAGGGTTCATGGTCCAAATACTTACAAGTGGAAATGTAATTGAATAGCGCCTATCCTGACACTTGGAATAAATTCTACATTAACCATCAAGTGTAATATTTTTTTAAAAGTGTCAAGTTTGCAGATTCATGGACCAAATACTTACAAATATTAATTAAATATCAAGAGGTTTTGCAGATTCGTAATAAAAATACTTATAGGTATCAATGGAATTTGAAAGCGGGTCTTCTGCCACTTTCATTGGAGATTACGTTAACCATCAAGTGTGATATTGCAAATGTCAAGTTCGTTGGTTCATGTGCAAATACTTACAAATATAAATTGACTGTTCAACAAGTATTGATGATTCGTATTAAAAATACTTACAAGTATCAATGGAATTGCAAAGAGGCTATTCTGTTCCTTTATTAGAAATTCCGTTTATCATCAAGTGTGATATTTTTATAGAAGTGTCAAGTTTGTGGGTTCACGGTCTAAATGCATACAGATATAAATTGAATGTCAACAAGTGTTTCGGATTCGTAATAAAAATACTTGCAAGTATCATTAGAATTGGAAAGCACGGCTTCTGGCCCTGGAATTACAACCAATCATCTATTCAAATTCATCTATTCGATGTTACCAACGTTTCACTCCAAGTTTAATTATTTTAAAAAGGAGTGAACATGTTTTGTGAGTTCGTGGTACAAATGTTTATAACTGCAAATAGAATGAAAAGCTTATTGATAAAAACAATATTTTGTGTTTTCGATTAATTTGTTAAACTTCACAACAAAATGTTTTGCTTGTAAATAATTTTAATTTATAGGTTTTACAAATTACTAATCCTTAAGAATTTTCTCATTATATTATTAATGTAATCATATTTATTTGCATGAGAGTGTATAAGTCTGTTTAAACTATTGATTTATTTATAGTCTTCCTATCTGATTAAAGCACGTGTATATTTACTTTCAGAAATTTGTTTTCCATGAATTTAAGCTGAGTATTATCATTTTGAAAACATTTTATTAAAAAATTGTATAAAGGGCTATATTTATCACAAGTACATCAATTCTAAAGATGAAAGCATTCTTAATGAATGAAAATGTATATTAAAATATCACTGATGGTTATTCTTTATATCTGGAATATTTTAAAATAATTCTGGTTTCAATCAGTATATAAATAAACGTTTTCAATTATGGAAAAGTATGATGTTCTAGATAATTGAAACGTGAACCCTTTTTTCGTTCAAAAATTTTCAAATGGAAACGTATGTATTTTAAAACTTTTTTCAATATAAGTTTTTTATATACCTTTCACACAAAAAATATATAATTACTTCTAGTTGAGTAAATATATGTATATGCACATTATTTTTTATTTTTATCTACAATATTAAATGACTTTTTTGAAAATGAAATATGAAAGATTTCGTTTTAAATAACTTGTTTCTAACACTTTTTATTAATTTCCACATTGATTTTTTTTTTTCAGTATTGAAATAATAAAACTTTTGTACTAATTTTTTTTTAAGATTTTTTTAAAAATATTTGAAAAGTAGATATTTGATTCAGTGTTGTTTCATGGTAGAAACAGTTGTTTTTTTTAATTAATTAATTTTTATGTCATATTTATTACTTGACTTTTTGAAAATTATTTGTTTTAAATTTGTTCAAACTTTTTATTAATTTCCACATTTAAATAAAATTTTAGTTTGCTGTAGTTAGTAGTCATATTTACTTTTTTGAAAATAATAAAATTTCGTTTTTTTGTTTCTAACACTTTTTATTAATTTTCAGATTGAATTTTTTTTTTCGCTTAAAATTTGAAAAGTAGTTTGCTGTAGTAGAAATAATAAAACTTTTGTACTAATTAGTAAAAAAGTAATTTTTAAAATTTTTTAAATATTTGCCAAAAATAATTAATAAAGAGTATAAATTAGGGTCAGATATAGTCTTGATTCAGTGTTGTTTCAGGGTAGAAACAGTTGTTTTTTTTAATGATAATTCGAAATTTTATATGTCATATTTATTAAAATTTGCAATGACAGCACAGCCCAAGTACAATTCTTAACACATAAAACAAAATTAAATAACAAATATTTACAAAATTATTTTAAAAGTCAGTTCGTTTTACTGTCCTTGTACCATCCGTATTGTCTGGAATTCTTCACTCGACTGTCCACTCCCTTTTCTCTTTCTCCGAGGTCGAACGGGGAGCGAAACAAGAAAGACGTGCAAAAAACAAAGTTTAACGTAAGGGGTCAACCTATCCTTGAATGGAAAGACCTATCAACCTTGAAATCTACCCTGTTGACTATGTATTTTGTTTCTGGCATGGTGGATTCTTACTTAACGGAACATAAATACATTTATAGAAAAAATAATACTTCATATTTTAATACATTTCATTTTAATAATGCAAGATTCCATTAACGCTGACACAAAAGTATAACAACTATTTCCATTTTTTAATTGATAAGTAATTAGAAAATTTTTATTTTAATTGAAATATCACTTTTTTCTTATTGTTTGTTCAAAATTTTCGAATTTAAATAATTTATTATTTCAAATTTTCAAAATTTAGCTGTCATATTTATAAAAATTTGCAATGGCAGCACGCTTGCGATTTGCAATGGCAGAACTTCATATATTAGTATATTTCTAAATTTTAATAATGCTAGATTTCATTATAATGACCAAGTGATTAGCTCTCTGGTGCTCGGTACCAGAAGTTCCGGATAAGAGTCCCGGCGGTGGCATGGATGTTTGTAGTGATTATCCATTTTAAACCTTAGTTCCCGGTATAATATGACTGGAGGTAGGGCTGACAACCCTATCAAGTAAAAAGAAAACATCTCCTGTCTTGAAACTTGCCAGTAAACAGACGGCCTAAGCCCACTATGGGGCTGTTGCGCCAATATTGATGACGATGAGATTCCATTAATGCTAACACAAAAGTATAACAAACATTCTCTTTTTTTTTAATTGATAAATAATTAGAAAATCTTTACTTTAATTGAAATATTCCTTTTTCCAAAGACTTGTTCTGAATTTTCCTTACAATATTTAGAATATTTTCTACATAAATACGAATTTGATGGAAACATTTCTTTAGGAAACTTTATGATAAATAATTTTAAACCTTAACACAGTCCACTGAATTGTGAACAAATATTTGAATGTAAATTTATCAACGAGAAAAGAGTTTTATATGCAGAACTTTTAGTACAACATATTCAGACGACTACACTGAATATATATATATATATATATATAATCGAAATCACGAATTGTTTCAAGAGAAATATAGAAAAATATGGAGCTCACTGCATATGTAAACTTAAGATCTTATGATTATTTCTATAAGCGACGAACTTCTGTGACAACTGCGGAAAGATTTTATGTTAACGACCAAACCTTAAGCGGAAGACGAGAGTTATCGCACCCTTAAGGCGAATGGTAAAATTAAATAGTGTTGGTTTGTCATAAATTTTCATAATACGGTACTTTCGAAACCATATTTCTAACTCCAGCAATTGTGTTTAAGAATACTGGAAAATATATATTCTTTAACGAAGCTTGAAAGTTTTCTCGTCTCTTAAAATTGAAAGTAATAACAATAAGTATGAGGTTAAAAATGTTTTATTGTGGTTTGAACCATTATTTCGAACCAGTGATAAAACTATATCTGAATCGATGAAAAGAGGTTAAAGTACAGTCTATGCCGGTTGTCGTTAGGTAAATAAATATTAAAAACACTTTGTTGTAAAAAATAACTAGAAAATCATTTTCATTTTAAAATTTTCGTAAGATTTATTTATTTCTATGCGTGAAATAATGTAGATTAATTTTATAAACAGTTTACAAAGATTTCAGCATTGTTTATAATTGTAAAGATTTGTATTTATCAGTTTAAGAAATTTGATTGGATTTCAGTTTTGAAATTTGATGGTGGGTTGGATTCAAAATTCACATCGGAGATGAAGGAGAGAGCAATTCTGCGCTTCCTCGAAACTATTAGTTCATCTACAGTCTACTGAAATATATTTAGCGCAACCCAGCGTATTAGTTGGCCAACTGGAAAAGGAAATATATAAGAATATTTCACTCGGAGAGGAAGTATATTTAGTGCAACCTTACACTTCTTTGCTCAGAATTTAGTTGAGAATTCCGGCTCAAAGTGAAGTCCTTCTACGAAACAATAGTTATCAATATTTTACTTTAAATTCTGTGTTAAATATTATATATTTGTTATTGTATGTGTGTGGTATTTCAGCGAGTGTAAATAAAACTATGAGTTCTCAAACCTACATCTCAGCCCAACCATATCCATTCTCAATGTAGTTGTCCAACCAGCACACTACAATTTTAGTTAATTAGAAACTAATGTAATCAAATAAATATATTTTGGGTATTAGTGCCACAAAGTTGTTTTTGCCATAAAATGTTTCAAAGTTCCTGATGATTATCTTTATATTGAAAAGCAAGTACAATTGCAATTCGAGATCTCTATTCAAAGCATTAGGAAAATTAGATGACAAAAATAAGAGTTTTGTTATTATAATTAATTAATGTATATGCCCCTCTAAATCTCTGGTATACGAGCTTTCTTGTAAGATTGACATTCTATAAATAGAAAACCACCAGTTTTATGCCACTCTTTGTGAATAAGCTCGTAACAGAGCATTTATGTACGGTAATAATCTTATCGTTGTACTCTTGTAGTTGATATCTTATGAATTATTGGGTTAAATTGAAATGTAGGTCCTTATTTTATAGTAAGCATATATATATACATATATATGCTTACTATAAATGTTTATATATATATTATATAAACTGAATTATTTTTTATTGATCCAAACAAAATCTCCATAATTTGATAATTTCGGTTAATGTTTCATGTAGCTCATATAAATTTATTCGTATCTAATTATGCATATTTATTTAATTATAACAAATTTATTAATAATATATATTAAAAATAACAACTATACTTAATTTTAAAATAAAAATCTTATACCTTAGATATTTCTGTTTTTCAAAACTATGTAAGTTTAAATAAGTTAAATTTAACCTTAATAAACATCGATTAAGAAATAAAAAGTACTGAGTTTAAGAAGATTACAGCCAGCATGATTAGAAAGAATCAATCTAATAATATGATGCATTTAAAACTAATTATTCGCGTTGTTGTCGTATTTCCTGAAGAGTGCAAGATCATCAACTATCGTGGTTCCCCCGAATAATATTGGCCATGTTGATTGCCAGCTCTTCCAGGAATGGTCCAGGCAATCCATGGCTGCTGCCATGGACATGATTAGGAGTAAGGGCAGTTGCCGAATTTTGGTATTTTTTAACGCCATCAGCAGAAATTTTCATATTTTTGTGGTGCTTCATCCTTAAACTTGTGAGCTGTTTTTTTTTTTTGTCTACATTTAGTTCTGTAATTTAGTATTTAGTTTTGAGCTTAGAAGAAATTATAAGTTTAGATTTTGCCAAGGCATTTGCATCTGCAAAGGAAATAGAAATGGAGTGTGATCCTGACTTCTGGCAGTTTTTGCCAAAGAATCCACAAATAATTAAATATTCCTTTCATAACGAATTGCTGTGAGAATAAAACTAAATATTCATATTGTAATGAATTGCTGTGAGAATAAAACTAAATATTCATATTGTAATGAATTGCTATGAGAAGAAAACTACACATTCATATTATAATGAATTGTTGTGAGAAGAAAACTAAACATTCATATTATACTGAATTGCTGTGAGAAGAAAACTAAATATTCATATTATAATAAATTGCTGAGAGGATAAAACTAAATATTCATATCATAATAAATTGCTGAGAGGATAAAACTAAATATTCATGTTATACTGAATTGCTGTCAGAAGAAAACTAAATATCCGTATTAAAATGAATTGCTGTGAGAAGAAAACTAAATATTCATATTGTAATGAATTGCTGTGAGAAGAAAACTAAATATTCATATTATAATAAATTGCTGTGAGAGGATAAAACTAAATATTCATAATAAATTGATGAGAGGATAAAACTAAATATTCACGTTATACTGAATTGCTGTCAGAAGAAAACTAAATATTCGTATTAAAATGAATTGCTGTGAGAAGAAAACTAAATATTCATATAATAATAAATTGCTGAGAGGATAAAACTAAATATTCATGTTATACTGAATTGCTGTGAGAAGAAAACTAAAAATAAAATTCTGTGAGAAGAAAATTAAACATTCAAATTATGCTGAATTGCTGTGAGAAGAAAACTAAACATTCTTGTTATAATAAATTGCTGTGAGAAGAAAACTAAATATTCATATTATAATAAATTGCTGAGAGGATAAAACTAAATATTCATATCATAATAAATTGATGAGAGGATAAAACTAAATATTCACGTTATACTGAATTGCTGTCAGAAGAAAACTAAATATTCGTATTAAAATGAATTGCTGTGAGAAGAAAACTAAATATTCATATCATAATAAATTGCTGAGAGGATAAAACTAAATATTCATGTTATACTGAATTGCTGTGAGAAGAAAACTAAATAGTCGTATTAAAATGAATTGCTGTGAGAAGAAAATTAAACATTCAAATTATGCTGAATTGCTGTGAGAAGAAAACTAAACATTCTTGTTATAATAAATTGCTGTGAGAAGAAAACTAAATATTCATATTATAATAAATTGCTGAAATAAAACTAAATATTCATATCATAATAAATTGCTGAGGATAAAACTAAATATTCATGTTATACTGAATTGCTGTGAGAAGAAAACTAAATATTCGTATTAAAATGAACTGGGAGAAGAAAATTAAACATTCAAATTATGCTGAATTGCTGTGAGAAGAAAACTAAACCTTCGTACTTGTTATAATAAATTGCTGAGAGAAGAAAATTAAATATTCATATTATGATGAATTATTATGAGAAGAAAACTAAATTTCCATACTATAATGATTTGCTGTTAGAAGTGCCAAAACATTGCTGAAGAATTATGAGCCATTGCTTACAATTATTTGGTTCCAAAACGCCTAATATTCGATGATGCTGATCAGAAAAGCCAAATGATTAAATAAATAAAAACATTTCTGACAATAGTAAAATATCTCAAAATCAATATTCAAACACAATTATGGACCTAGAAAAAAGTATTGTTTTTACATTAATTATATTATAAATTTATACATAAATTATATAATAAATATATATATAGATAAATTATAAATTATATAATATAAATTAATTTATATAAATATAAATTATATAATATAAATTATGTAATAAATTATATAATTTATAATATTAAATAAATATTATAAATTTTAAATTTAATTGAAGGAAAATACTTATTCAAAGATCGACATGACACACAAATTTGTTACATATTGAAGTAAGGTATTTTTTTATAACTTTCTTTAAAGAAGATGTTTATGTTTTATTAATCAGGCAAACCTTTACAGGAAATTTATTTATAATTTGCATTTAATTTTACAAACATCCCAAAAAGGCGACTACAAAATTAAAAAGACAAAAATCATGCACATATTTAGCTAAAATTTTATTTAAAAAAAGAATGATATTGCATTTGAATTTAAATAACATGTGATACGAAAGTGATTTTTGATGACTAAGACAGAGTTGTAGGAGAAAAAAAAATCATGTTTTATGTAACGTACCTATTTTGTTGTTCTACTTATGTTTCCACAAAATGATTTTAGATAGGGGACTTAATCGCCGAGTGACTAGCGCCATAGGCATTGGGTTAAAGCGCTGGCGATGCCATGGATACCAGTAGTGGCCTAGAATCCACCTTAAATCGTAGATCCTGGTCCACTGTGACTATTGGGCGTAAGGCTAAAAGCCCTACTCCGTAAAAAGAAAGCCTCTCCAATCTCGAAATCTGCCAGTAGGCAGACGACATTCGTCCACAACAGGGCTGTTGAGTCAATGAAGAAGAACATTTTAAACAGCTAATTGAAGCATAGTTGGGCCTGATGGCCGAGTGGCTAACTCTCTAGCGCTCAGTACCACATGTTTCGGATTCGAATCCCGGCGGTGCCATGAATGTTTGTAGTGGTTCGATATCCACTTTGAATTGTAGGTCAGGTCTAATAGGATCGTAGTGCTTTGTGGGGGTATTGTTACTTCGCGTCCGTAGCTTATTTTCAAGCTGCACGCTTCCTCCGGGGTAGTGTTAAGTGAGTAACATCGGTGCGGCGCTTACCTTAAGGCATAAAAGACAACTGTATAAGTGTTTTCCAGTTGCATTAGGAAAAAAAAATTGAAGCAAAAATGATTACAATTTCTGTATTGTAGAGAAACATTATTTATTTATTTCTCTCTCTGGTTTTGACGTACATTTTAATGTAGAAAGTATTATTATCTTGGCCTCAAACCAGCCTAGATAAGCCAACTGGAAGCGAAATCAAGCATTAAATAGCAAATAAGCATTATCGTATAGAAAAAATGATGACAAAAACATCTTTACCATTCACTATCAGGTTTATGATTAAGAAGTACAGTGCTCAAAAACAAGAGACAGACAAAAATAAAACCCAATCTGTATTTATGGATATTTATGCACATAATTACCAGATATCCAAAAATATCTTGCAGTATCTGAAATATAGGATTAATTCTTATTCTTATCAACTGAATGTATTTTTGGAGGTTAAAATATGCAGTTATGCATGTGTAATAAAATTTTGAGATAAAAATCGAAAATGAAGAGATCTTTGTAATGTAAGTATTTAGAAATTTCTTTTGTAAACTTTCTTAAATATATTTTAATACTTTTTGAGCACATATTTGTCTTTTGATAATATTTAGCTTTTAATAAGAACAAAAATAATAATGGTTATTTTAAAAATAATTAAATGGTTCATTATTAAATGGTTCGTTATTATTAAATGGTTCATTTTAAAAATATATATATTAGCTTTTAGTTAAAATATTTTGGTTATATTTACATATTCTATTTTATTTATTATTATTTTGGTACCATAATTGGGATAGACGATTAATAATGTTATTAAAGATTGCAGCAATCATATTTGTTATTATAAATGTATCTTTTTGGGTGGATGTAAGTTAGTATTTCGTACCAGACTTGAAGGTGATATAATCAGCAAACATTCTGTAAATCCATTTTATTGAAAATCTATTCACTTACTAATTAATAAAATAAGGCAACATAGATCTTGGCTTACTTCGCTTTAAATATAAAGAAGGCGCACATGCCTGGTTTGAGGCCCATATTATAAACAAACGAATTTACATAATTCATGGCAAGGCTGAACATGCTCCTGCCCAAATTAATTATAAATAATTAATTTTAAATTATTGCGTTTAAACAATCCCTTGGCGGTTCTAACCGTGACCACTCGCACACCCTGGTCTTCACCGGGTGTACCTCTGAGATTCGGCCTTAGGGCCAAATGGCTGGTGGAAGATTGAATTCTTTTATGATGACTAGGTCTCCAACTTCGGTTTCTCCACTTCGTTTTTTGCTGGAGATAATGCAAATACTCACTCTGCTACCTTTCTAAAAGCTCTTCTGGATATTTTGAACAAGATGCAATTGAGTCATATGGGGTAACTCATTGTTTGGTGGTTCATCTGGAAGATTAAGTTTAAGTTTCCTTCAAAATGAACCGACAAACTATGAGCTACCCCATATGACTCGATGGCAACTTGTTCAAAATATCCAGAAGAGCTTTTAGAAAGGTAGCAGAGTGAGTATTTGCATTATCTCCAGCTAAAAACGAAGTGGAGAAACCTGAAAAGAATCTCGAAGTTGGAGACCTAGTCATCATAAAAGAATCCAATCTTCCACCAGCCACTTGGTCTTAAGACCGAATCTCAGAAATGCATCATTGTGAGGACCACTTTGTTCTAGTTGCCATAGTCAGAACATATAATGAATATAGTTAAAACATATAGTTAAAACATATAATGAATCAATATCGTTATCTGGTAAAATTAAAGTTCTAGAATTGAGGATCGCTTCGATTTGGCACAGAAGTCTTATCAACTTATGAAATGTCAATTTACTATCGCCAATGGACCTTTTGATATGGAATTTAACAGATTTGATGCCTGATTCCTATATTCCACCGAAATGAGACGAAGAAGGTGTAATAAAATGCCAAGTAATTTCTGAGCTATTTCAGAAATGAATAATATTTGGTATTCTTATTGAACAATTAACAGGGGGTTATAATTAAAGTCCTACATTCAAAATGCTGTAAAAAAAGAACCACTCGTCACATGTGAGTTCAAATTTAAATTGAAGATACTTGAAGAAAGAGCAAAATGGTATTACATCGAAAAAGGAGTTCCAAAAAATATCTCACCAATTTTTCTCATCCAATTTGGTATAGGCTTTCCACTGTCAGAAAGGTTGAATGACTTGGAAGTCATTTTTTTCTTCAAAAAAACGAAACAATCAAGCTTATTGAACACTACGGTTAGTTTAATGTGCAACTTATCCCAAATACGTTGTAATTTCGATTTAAAATATCACTTGAAGCCGAATTCATTTTCTTTCTGCCGCTTACAGCGCCATCTATAAATACACTTCGAAACTACTTTTTGATGCCGAACCATTTCCATTCTTCTTCAAGTATCTTCAGTTCAAATTTGAATTCATTGTGATGAGTGGTTCTGTTTTTACAGCATTTTGAAAATGGGACTTTAATTATAATCACCCTATATTTTACTTTTATTGTCTAATGTATAATATAATTGATAATACTTTTAAATAATTTTTATCTAGAAATCTTTATTAGCAACAGTTCCTTTAATAAATTTCATTTTGTATTTTTTAATATGTAACTCTTTGAGGCATCACTTAAGAATTGCGATTTTTCTCAAAATTAAACGAATACTTATGGGAATCAACCTTAGAAACTTTTAATGGATAATCTTAAGAAATTCCAGAACTTTCTTCTAAGAAGATTGTTAGTTAGGGCAAATGAGTTTAGAAGTTGCAATTTATTACATCTTCACTGACAGAAAAATTATTCCTTTTTGCACGAAACCGGAGAATCGAACAATTTATAAAAGACTTTAAGTATATGGCAAGTAAATCTTTTCTTTGTAAATGTATGAGGAAATGAATTATTTATGCGATACTTTTATTACAGGTTTCACACACAAAGATTTAAATGGCTTAAAAAATCAGAAACAGATTTAAAAGTTTTAAAAAAATGGAGCTTAAGTGCAAATATCAAATTTTTTCTAATTAAATATACAAGCAAAACATATTTTTTATGTAAGAGGAATTTGAGATTTAATACTTAGCATCATTGCTGCTAAAAATCACTTACGTCATTTATTTAAGCTAAGCAAAATCTTAGAAATATTTTTTATTGTTTCTCTCTTTAAAAATGGGAGATATTATTTCTTTGGGGTTATAAAAAACTTCTATGAATCTTAGTTTTAACAATTACTTTCTCTTTTAATAAAAAAAACTGCAATAAGTGCTTTTATTCTGCAAAAAAAAAAAAAAAAAAAAAAAATACATAAATAAAAAAAAAAAAAATTAAAAAAAATTAAAGAAATAATACAGAAAAACATTCTTGAAACATTCTTGAAAAACATTCTTTAATTTGCTAAGCTTACAAACTGGTTAAAAATAAAAATTTGTATAAATTGTTTTTTAAATTTTTCGAAAAAATTTATTAAATTAAACATAGTATTAAAAACTTTTCATAATTGAGTTAATGTTTTTTATTTATTTTTTTAAATATGCCTATTTTTATGATTAAAAATAAGTTTTATCTTACAGAATAACTTTTATTATAGAAATTTTTAAGAAATATTTTTAAAGTCGATGTGAGGTTTTTTTTATAAGGGAAAATATATTCAATGCAGGAAATTTATTTGAATCATTTTTTAGTTACCTTTTTGTCATTTCACGATCATATAACTGTTATATTTTAGGTCGAAGTAAAAACTCTTGTGAAAAAATATTAGTTTTTCCTATTGAATAATTAAATAAATTTCTCAAATTGTATAAGGTTTTACCATATGACGCAATGCAAAAAATCTAAAAACTTCATTTTAACCCAATAATTTACAACCGTCATTGGATAACTGAAAATAATACAAACATATTTAACTAAGTGGGCCTGAATGGTCGAGTGGCTAGCGCTCTGGCGCTCGGTACCACAGGTTTCGGGTTCGAGTCCCGGCGGTGCCATGGTTGTTTGTAGTGGTTCGGAATCCACTTTAAAAAGTAGGTCCCGGTCTAATAGGATCGTAGAGCGTTGCGGGGGCATTGTTAATCCGCGTCCGTGGCTTATCTTCAAGTTACACGCGCCCCCTGGGTAATACAAAGTGAGTACGTCTGTGCAGCACTTGCCTTAAGGCATCTAAGACCAAGCTGTCTGTGTTTGCCAGCTGCATTAGAAAGAAAAAAATATATTTAACTAAGTAACTAGTATTACATTTCCTCCAAAATTTATGAGACGAATAGAAATATTCTTGTATGATCTATATTATCATACCAAAAATTAACATATGTCAGTTATTAGAGAGATTTTAATCATAGAATAAACTATCTTTTTGATCACAAAAATATTCTTTTTTATTTCTTGAATGTTTTTAGTTCAACTATTTATAAAATAGAAGTTAGTTTTCAATTATTCACAATACTATAATCTTTGATGACCTACATCTGACTATAGTTGTCAAAAGGTTTAAATTGGTGAATTGTGAACGGAGTTTACGAAATGAGCTATAGGCATTTACATCTAATTTTCTGAAATAGTTATCATATTCAAATGCAAGAGTATGTATAGAAAGGAAGTCAGCTTTCATTCACTCACTATACTATAATCTTTGTTTACCTACATCTTGGCGTAGTTGTACAAAAGGTTTAAATTGTGAATGGATTTTAATTAATGAACTATAGGCATTTACATCTAGATTTCTGAAATAGTTATCATATTCAAAAATAAAAAGTGCCACCAAAATTAATTTTTCAGTGATATCAAATATTTTTAATGCACAGGTTAAAGAATTTTTTTCACTATTTCAATTAGCATAATATTTCCTACTTCATAGTAAGTAATTTATACTCATAACATATCATTATAACCATCATCTTTAAAATTACCCACTATGACATCTGTTGAAAACCAAATATGTTGAATCAATTTTAAGCATATTATAATTCCTTAACTAAACCAAATAACTTAATTTTGATTTATCACTTAAGAAACCGACTACTGAAATGTTGTAACTATGGTAGTTCTATGTAATTTATGAATTCTTCTTCTTGTTGATGTGTTTTTAAAAAATGGGGCCATGTTGGCTGAATGCTAGCACTCAGGTGTTTGGTGCCACAGGTTTTGGGTCGTGGCGGTTCCTTGGGTGTTTGTAGTGGTTCGAAATCCACTTTAAACCGTAGGTCCTTGTCTAATATAACCATTATAACCATCATCTTTAAAATTACCTACTATGACATCTGTTGAAAACCAAATATGTTGAATCAATTTTAAGCATATTATAATTCCTTAACTAAACCAAATAACTTAATTTTGATTTATCACTTAAGAAACCGACTACTGAAATGTTGTAACTATGGTAGTTCTATAATTTAATTCTTCTTCTTGTTGATGTGTTTTTAAAAAATGGGGCCATGTTGGCTGAATGCTAGGACTCAGGTGTTTGGTGCCACAGGTTTTGGGTCGTGGTGGTTCCTTGGGTGTTTGTAGTGGTTCGAAATCCACTTTAAACCGTAGGTCCTTGTCTAATAAGACTGTTGGGCGTGTGACTGACAACCCTATCCCCCCGCGAAACCAAGTCAGATTTCTATGTACGGGGGCTCCATCCCAAGAGAAGCTGCCCATCCTTCCATGAGCATGGGTTTTGGTCTAGATGCTTCTGATAAGAGATGTTGATGTTGGGATAAGAAACAACAAACCAAAAAAAAAAACTTCCTTATTTTGTAAAGCAATCAGCAACTATCAAATTTTCCAAATCATGTTAGTTATTTTAAGGTTTGTTTTGGTTTGCCACTCTACGGGTCATTTTGTGCACACTTTGAGTAAATTAGACCGGGACCTACAGTTTAACGTGGATTCTGAACCACTAACAAACATACATGCCATTTTCAGGATTCGAACCCGAAACCTGTGGTACCAAATTCCAGAGAGCCAGCCAATTGGCCATCAGGTCGCTAGTTATTTTTAAGTAATAATCATTTTTAGACAAAACCTCGAATTTTGATGAGATAACTCCTTTTTCAATATATTTGATGTCAGATAAGTAGTTGAAAATATTAAATAATTAATTTCTCTATTTGTGATTTTGATGTTCGGTAGAAAAGTGTATGTAAAAATATTCAACTATTATTAAATGTACGCAAATAAAAAAAAAAGAGAAAAAAATTACAAAGTTAAATTTACTTTTTTCTTTTCTTTCCTTAGAAATGTAGAAATAAGAAAGATCGAAAAGTAATTCAAAAACTCGGTAAAGAAACATTTGAAGTAAAGAACGAAAAATAGAAAAGACGATATACGTATTCGAATTGAAACTTTCAGGCACCAAACTGAATGGCCGAATAGAATCGTCTGCTTTTTTTAATTCCAACTGAAGGAAAAATCACTTCACTTCAGTTAAGTCTCTTTGCCTTTCGATTTATTTGTTAGCCTTGCAACGAGACTAAAACCTAAAAGTCAGATTTATTGGAGCCATAAATGTTCCAAAGAATTGATAAACTCACTTCAGTTCTATAGACAGGGGCCTCTCAACGATTGTCGAGGTGCTTGGTTTAATCGGATTAAATTTACTTGTACCCAAGAGGAACCGAACGATTCAGTTCTAGTGCGCTAAAAAGTTATCTTTCAACTGAAACGAATTATAAAAGTAATCTAAAGTTTCAATTGAAATGTTCTTAAATCTTCTTCTGGAAATGGATTTCGTAACTTTATTCTTTTTTTATATTATTATTATTCTTGATTATTTCTTTTACCAAACGATTCCTTACCAAACGATTCTGTCGATGCAACTAAGTTTCTTTGTGAAATATTTTAATTCTTAATTGATTTTTATATTATTTTCCTCCACGGACGCACTAGAACTTTTAGATTATACGAAACCATTTCTCACGATGTTTTTATTGAAAGTTTTTTAATTATTGTGTAGTAAATTAAGTACTCAAAAAATGTGATGCATAACCATTGAAAGGAAATGAATTCGTTGATAAATTGATGCACAAGAAATTCAATTTTGTGTGTTCGATAAAAATATTTATAATTATTTTGGGGAGTGAAAAGTTTTTATTCATTGTTTGCATTAAATGTTTTTACTAAATATAAAGTTATTTCTCATTTAAATATGGGATAGTGTTGCTATTAATTTTAATTTTGTACTTAAGTTTTGTAAGAATGTTAAATCCATTCAGAATCAATATAAAAATGACTGTCTTTGTTAGAATTAATTTAAATTGTGATTTTTGAGTGAACAAATTGGATGGAATTGTTACGCCATAGAAGTAATTAATATTGTGTTGACAATAACATATTTGAAATGTGGATATTAAGGGATGAATTGGATAATTTACTAATTATTTTCAAAAACCCAATGTTTGTGTTATGTCAAGTAAATAACTATGGATCAAGAACTACATATAAATAGTTATTTATTATTATTTTTATGCTCTGTAACGTAGATCTATATCGCTTTCAAGAAGAGGGCCACTTTCAGGTTCATGGAAACAATTTAATTTTAATTTACAAGCAATATATGTGTATATACAAATAATGAACTCTGGGTTATTATGCAAATAAATAAAAATTTTAAACTAAAATTTGATCACAAGTGATTGATTAAATCACAAATACAGTTCACTCCAAGGTCGGAGATTTTCACAGTTCTCGAGGTCGAATCTGCCTGGTCTACGGCAAACCTTAATTATCACAAGGCGTGATAAGCGAAAAACAGGCGGAAACTCCGGTCTATTCAATCACTTCCGAGAAAAAAGAAAAGTATCACTCCTGGTCGACTCGTCGCAGAACTCTCCCTCTTTTTCACCAAACAACTTCCTTTTAAGACAATCTGTCAAGAGGGAGGGTCAGCTTCCCTCACTTCTTATTGCAGTAGACATTTCTGTGGAACAACGATGGAACAACTCATGGTATAGTTCATATTCAATCTATAGTTGTTTCGATCTGTGAAGGTTGAACAGGCATTCGCTAATTTTCTGAGTCTCATTATCCATGTAACTAAATATCTGCTATCAGATTTTAGTGACTGATTGTTCTCATTAGTACAAAACACTAATTGCATGTTATATGATTACCCACAATACTGCTTGTCTGCTGTCCAATTTGAGTGATGTGTTTTTATTACATACTTGTCAAATAACATTCATTCCTTTCTCCTGCGAATGAAATGCCAAAACTCTTCTCACGAGAAAAATGCTACAGCTCAAACATTTGGTTTTAAATCTAAAGCCATTCTCGTTTTATGTATCTAATACGTCAGCGTTGATTTTCATTATTTACATCTTAGTTTATTATCTTAAAATTTTTTTTATGTCAAATGGTAAATAAAAATTCTGTAATTTTTCCCTGCTGTTTATGGATTTATATTAACTTTAAATTATTTGCATAACATTAAGTTATTTTATCAATATGTATATATGTTTTTCTTTTTTTATAGGTAAGCTACTATTGGCTATTCTCGTATTGCAAATGTGATTGACTAATGATCTACTGTTTGTATGTAAGTGTTTGAAGAAAGGCCTTTTTTTATCAGTTCTTTCATTGTGTGTGTATCCATAGAAGATATTTTTGGTTTAATTCTTATTCATTTAGGGATTTTTTTTAATAATATAAATAAAGTTTTATTAATTAATCAAGACTATTATATTTCCAATTTATTAGAAATTTTTGTGCTTTCGTAATGTTATATTATGATAATTGATTGCAGGTGAAAATCAACTCGAATAACGAAGAAGAATTATTGAATACTTAATCTCTTATAATATAGTAAAATAAATGAAAACGTTTATTAATAATAACCTGTTTATTTTAAATAATATAACTTAATAGATTGCAGGTGAAAATCAACTCGAATAACGAAGAAGAATTATTGAATACTTAATCTCTTGTCATATACTAAAATTAATGAAAACATTTGTTTTCATTAATTTTCACCTGTATATGATAAGATGTAAGATTTTTCATGTTTAACACCTATTTATTCGTTGCATAATTTTAATATTCATTTTTAAATTACTGAATCTTATTTTGTTAATAATAAATATTTAAATTTAAAATAATCGTTTCTCTTTGTCATTATCAAATATAAATAACATAAAACATTTTAACAAGTTAAAATGTTTTATGTTATTTATGTAAATAAAATGTAACAATTGCATATGTGTAAAATGTTAAAAGGTTTTAATAAACCTTTTAGCATTTTACATACATATGGGTTGAAAAATACAACATAATCCCTTCTATTTCACATTTGTCTTTTTCTGATTAAATATTCTTTCTTTCTAATATATAAATAAAGCTTTTCATATCCATCTATAATATACAGAAAAGTATTATTTAAAAGTACTGTAAATACATTTTTCTTAAATTTCTAAATCTGTGTATTAAAAATTCCTATCATTTAATGGAATTTTAATTACTTTATTTCTCAAATTTGTGTATTAAAAATTCCGTATCATTTAACCGTTAGCATTTTAATTAGCCGCATGCTTTGAGCACGCGCTGGAGGGAGAAAAATGCTAACGGACGTCCTACGGTAACAAACTTACGGTTTGCAAAAACTCCCTGACAATTATTGATTAAACTTATTTCATATTTTGAGATTTACACGTTTAACAACAATAAAAAGAATATAAATTTAAAATTAAATAGATTAATAAATTATAAATTTTAAATAATATAAATTAATAGAATATCATCACTCAATAAATTAATAACATATTGCGTTTTAACTTTATGCTCTTATTTTATCGTTTGCAAAAAGATAAAGGCTTTTTTGCAAACGATAAAAATTGCTGAAACATTAAAAAACAAACGATAAAAAAGAATTTACATCAAAAAAAATTATCACTCTATAAATTAATAAATTATTGAGTTTTAACTTTATGCTCTTATTTTATCGTTTGCAAAAAGATAAAGGCTTTTTTGCAAACGATAAAAATTGCTGAAACATTAAAAAACAAACGATAAAAAAGAATTTACATCAAAAAAAATTATCACTCTATAAATTAATAAATTATTGAGTTTTAACTTTATGCTCTTATTTTATCGTTTGCAAAAAGATAAAGGCTTTTTGCAAACGATAAAAATTGCTGAAACATTAAAAAACAAACGATAAAAAAAAATTTACATAAAAAAAATTATCAAATCTGTTTAGAATATTTTAAACCTTTAATAATTATTATATTTTCCAGAATATATCAAAAAATCAATATATATTTTTATAGCGACAAATATTGCTTATAATTTAAAAAAAATGGCGTTATATATTTATAACTGTCATCACATTCAACATTTCATTACTTAAACTTTAATTCATAAATAAAAACGCAAATTAATTTAGCTGAAAGCTTTGCCAATTTATTATTTTTCCTATTTTATTGATCTTGAGAAAGTAATTACTTTGTTAGCAGTTGATAAGCGAATGTCTGTTACTGTAATATATTTCATGACAGATTCTTTCAAAACTTCATATATCTGTCGATTTAACTTCCACTCGTTTTATATCCTAACATGTAACTTAAAAATGTATTTATCTGAAATAAGGATTTCTCAAACAGTTTTAATTAATGATGTTTTAATCAAATTGCAGACTGTTTAATTGTCAAGTTTCTTGATTTGTTTGTTTAAATAATTATCTCTAATGGCCTGGGTATTAACGGTTGATGCTGAAGATTCCCTGTTACTATTTATCTCTCTTTCAAATTAATTGTGACATTTTCAAAACTAACATGACACCACAGTAAATAATGGTCAACTAATGTGAAAGATTTGGGAAGAATTTTAAGTGTAAGGGGACAGCAGTATTCTAATAATTGATTTAATAAACAGTTTTCTAATTGCAAACTTTAAATTCGCCATTGACTTCAACGTCGGTGGATTTCTCTTTGTTTAATGTCTTTTACAATGACAGATGTCTTCCCAAAGGTTGGTAACTTTTAAAAATGTTGATCATTAAATTCTCAATTGCCCTTATATCAAATTAATTGGGAAATGTTTAATCAAAACCTCCATTATTTGTTGTGGTATGATTGTTTCACAATTAAGTTATTACAATAATCTTTACATTAATGTTTTTATTTGTGGATAATATAATTCACAAATTTAATAGAGGTTAAATATTTCAAGAAATGTTTTATGAGTAGTAGCATATATTTTAATAATTAACAATAAATGTTAAAATTAATTAGTCTTATTGCTTAAGTAATGTTTTATTAAATATATGCATGCTCTTCCAACTTCCAACAACTCTTATGGGGCCAGCAACCTATAATATATGCCCTGTGCTCACTCAACTCCTATATATATATATATAAGGATTTATATATATATATATATATGTATATTTCTAATAACATTTCAACATGTATACAAATTTATATATATATATATATATATATATATATATATATATGTTCTAGGTTATATATATAAGGATTTATATATTTAAAAATAGGTTTAAGGAGGCTCTATATAGCAATATATATATATAGGATTTGGA